>JAYRBW010027116.1:0-33588 GCA_036023295.1 Invenusta paracnida
TATAGTGTTTGCACTGTAATCGTGAGGACCCCGGTACTATATTCTGCATGTCACTGATGAGCTCCATAAAAAGCAAAACGCGTCTAGCATTTGAGTATGCGGCGATTGACAAAATTCTTCAATTGCCATTATAATTATTCAACCGATTAATTGATCCTCGTGATCTGAGTCATAGACATATAAATGTTGTGGTTAACATCATAAGAATGTGGTTAACAAATAAGAATTTCTCCTTACATCAATTGTTATTGATGTAAGGAGAAATTCTTATTTGAATGATAAAATATTTGTTATGGCTTTGAAAAATATTTTATTACTTATCCAACACTATTTATATAGCCATATACTTAAGCATCATAATTCCCAGTATTTGTAAATATATATAAAGTATTACGTATACTTTTTAAAAATAGTGAATACTATAAAAACAGACCATCATTATTTAGGATAATATTTATATATTGCATACATAAATATAAAAAAATAATATTAGTTTGTCTATTCAAAAGAATCATAATTCATTTACATAATCGTAATCCGTAAAAATAATAATATTTATTATCGGATAAAAATTACATAATTGAAGTAAAACCTTAAAACTATATTTTTCTATAAAATCTTACTTTCATATTCAATTGCTTTGAGAGCTGCATTGTATAAAGTAACGGATTCATTATATAGAATTCGAGATTCGGTAATTCGTAGTTCTACAAGTTGTTTGGAAGCGTTCGTATACTTTAATCTGGCGTCGGTAAAAAATCGATTGAAAGTGGATATTTTATCCATCTTCAAGAATTCTAAAATGGATTATTGGTAAAAGGGGCTTGAATTTGTGTAAATTAAACTAGACACGTTAATATTGTTTTAACAAAGCATATCGTTTTCTAAATTATTATAAATCAAATATTAAAAAAATAAAACAAATAACAAAAAAAAACATAATGAAAAAACCAAAATAAAAATATAAATTATAGAGATAATAATTAAAAGATAATGATTATAAAGATAAAATAACAAATTATATTTTTTGTAGTATTTTTTAATATTTAAGGTAAAACAAGTTGCGAACTCTTTTTAAAGGTATAAATATAATACGTTATGTCCATTTAAAAATATATATTTATAACCTTAATGCGAGTTAGTTCCTAACTTTCTTTTACTGTATTTGCTTGCTATGTTTATGTTGTAGATATGCAATATTACTATTATAATTAAATGACGTTAAAGAAATACAAAGGGATTAGAGCAAATTATAAACTTATAAAGTTCTGTTTTTAATTTAGTCTTTTTAATTATTAAAATGACTATTATTATTTATTATTATTATACAAATACATTTTTATTTTAAAATGTGTGTAGGTGTGTATATAGTTATTCACAGTATTGTGTCAAGATTGAAAACAAGACAAAATACAACATATTTATACAATAAATAGTTGAACAAGTTTCGATTTTTTACGTTAACACTGTTCACAATGAAATTAAAATTAATCTAAGCGTGCAAAATTAATGCAATAAATGGTAGATAAATAAAGAAATTGATTTGTTTTTATTATTTACAAAAATATTAAAAATAAAACGTTTAAATTACAGATGTCAACAAAATTATAATAAATGTAAATAAATAATGTTTAATATCATTAAATTTAATTTAATTATAAAAAATATACTTTTTCTAAATCATATTAATATAAGTTAAATTAAAGTACGTTATTAAATAAATAAATCAATTTTATGTCAAATGCAAGTTTCGTCCAGAGCTTTTTATCTTTAACATTACTGTGTTTAATAGTTTTACATAAATTTCACAAAACACTATATTTTTACTCGCTTATGATTATAAATATTTTCGTCAATATCATTCATAGAAAGAGACAAATTAACTTACATATTATACAAACACAAATTTTAATTAAACATTCTAATCTAAATAATCAATTGTTTAGATTGTTGAAGTATTTTTATTAGGTAACATCGATTTTTACTGAAAAAACAAAAAAATTATATCTAGCTATGCATTATTTATTCGTAGGTATATCTATTGCAAAATATAAATATTACCGCATCGTCAAACCATCAGTGATTAACTTGAGAGATGTTAGCAGCTCTAAAAATCGTTAATTCTAAGGAGAATAGGCCATATCTTTGACCGTTAATAAATCAAGTATAAATAATGCATTAAAATCGTATTTTTGGTATCAGCGTAATTGCCAAGTGCTATGAAACAAACTTCATATATGTTGAACTTAAAAAAAATGTTTACATACTTTTTTTAAAGGGTTCAATTTTTATAAAAAATGTTTCCATGAATAGTTATAAATATTTATAAAAACAAAAACGACAGCGCATTACAAAACTTAAAGTTAAGAAATGAGCTCTTCAAAACCTAAACGTTAAAATAATATTGGTGATATGATGTTCCACCTGTTAACGAAATTAATATAACAAGAGCGCCAAGATTTAATTGTTACAATGTTTACTGTTAAAAATCCAAATATTATGTGAATAAGTAGCATACATATGTATATATCTATACTGAAAAATCCATAAAAATATGAAAACAAAATTCTGAAAATATTTTTACAAAATGCAATTAAACTCAAATGAATGCATAATTAGTTGTTGTTTTATAAACTAATTAATATTATATTATAGTGCAAATAAAATATGTTATACCATTTAAGATTAAAAAAAACATTTTATTGAGCTATATATATATAATGCATTTTTAGTAGCAAGCATTGGAACAATTTATTATTGGCGCCTTTTTATATTAATTTCTTAATTGGGTGGTTTATGTATCATCAACATTATTTAAACTTTTTGTCTTTGAGGAGCAGCTGGTGTCTTAGTTTCCGATGATCTTTTATTGTTAACGTATTTATTCCCGTTATAATAATAATAATAATTCATTAAACCAGCATCTAAAGGTATTGTTTAATAATTCGAGTATATTTAGCCAAATATTTATGTTTTTAGATATGGAATAGTCCAGTGTATTATATCCGTAAACATGTGTTATAGGTAATTACCAACGTGGAACAATAAACAAATAAACATGGACTAGATGTGTACACAATGAGAAAAATGAATGGAAAACTGTACGATATACTTAAGTGCATAATAGTATCATCTCTATCTTTGGTTTCATATAATAAAAGACTATTAATAATAATGATAAATAAAAAACATGTTTCAAATTATCTACTTCTGTATATAAGTATAAAGGGATAAAATAAACAGTAGATATATTATACACAATCCTTAAATTGATATGACGTAGGTATAGATAAAACAAGTGTTAAAACAAATTGTTGGCTACTGTATAAGTAGGTGTATAACGTATTTAATCAATAACAAGTAATGAGAAAGTAATGTGTACATAAATAAGAAAATAGTATTATAAATGAATGGTGAAATGCGGGCGGATGCTGAACAGGAAGGGCTCAATATATCTGCAATAAATACTACACGCATGAATTTGATACGATACATCAATAACTTATATTCTATATGCAAACATGACGACCATATGACGTGGAGAGTTGTTAACAATAAGAAACATTCACCAAAACTTATTTTAATATGTACTTTATCTGAGCTATTTTACAAAAAATACAACTGGATAGGACATGCATCATATATTCACAATGTTGGTAGTTATAGCCGGTGTACACATTAATTAGAACACAAAATAAACGAAACTAGCAAGGTACAATACTGATGAATATAGATTTATGTTGGTATGTGACACTGAAAATGGTACAATCTTGAGCAATACATAACGAAAATAAGAGAAACCTTTTTGAAATGTTTTAATACATTTATCAAAGCATAAAATGAAATGTTATGATATACCTTTATTTTCTTGAAATGTACATGATATAACAAACATATATGCTGAAGTTTATAATTTTTGATTTGTGATCTCATTCATGGAATATAAATATATTTTAATCCTTAAGATAATTATCAATAACTTTTAAGAAAATTATTTCACATCTTTACGATTTAACATATGTTTCAAATAATTCAGTGTTATTTTGATGCTAAAATATATATATATATTTGTTATACATCTTTCCATTTATTATAGTCCGTTTATGACACATTCAAAATACATATTTAAGTAATTAATAAACTTTTACAAAATAAATGCTATATAATATATAGATAAGAGGGTTATAAATAAACTTCCTATAACTTTCCAATACAAAATAAAATATGAGATGAAATTTTGTTATAAAATTTAACAATAGAGAACTACATTTTCATGGTTGTTATCGCATAGCCTATACAATTATTATGTGTGGATTTACTATAACACATATAGATAACTGTAGGCTAACTACTATACACAAAAATACATTTCCTATAGCCATTTCGATGTATACAACTATACTAGTCATCTGAGCATAAAATATACTTGTCTATTGGAAATGTAGAGGGTGCATGGATTGTGTTCGGTCTCTGGAATGTAATAATAATTGTAAGTGTAAAAGCTATTGACAATTTGTGCAAAAACCCTTCAATAAAATACCTAGGTATAGATACTACTAGACTAAATCTAATAGTATTTATAGCAGGACGTAAGTTCATATCTTCTGCCGGCAACAAAGAGATCACTAGTATAATGTTGATTTTATTCAACATCATCAACTTCAATTAAGTTTGTCAGTTAATCGGATTATTTATGTAAGATAAAGACTCCTAGAGGGCAGTAAGTACTGCCCTATTGTCCAAATAATTTGAGCGTACCAATGAACACCCTGATCGTCATTGTCAAGTAATGACGATGAATGTGATTGGCGCGAAGATATAGACTTAAGACCACGACTTGACCTTGATGTTTGATTGGTTGGGTGATCTTGTAAAGATGGTTTAAAGATCGTGTTATGAAGAAAATTGAGCGCCCGATGATAAGCGACATAGGGTGCCAGGGCGAATTTCCCAAGAAATTCACTTTGCACGTGAGAGTAACTGGACGCGGCAATCCCATTAACTACGACGCTGCCATGGTCCGTAAGTGGAGCATAAGCCACAGAGCTCGTATTCTTCTTTGCAGCAACATTGATAACTCTTTCGGGAACAAGATCAGCTGATGTAAATCGATCAACTACAAAAAGCCAATCGCCCACAAGAACTTCCCCTGCGAAAACTGCCTTCGATTTGACAAACTTGGGTATGGCCCGACAAGAATCAGTGCCGGCTGCAACAGTGTAGACAAGATGATCACGTGTCACGACCAACTGACGCCCACTCTCTGTCGTCAAGGTGATGTATGCAAGTTTGATTTGGTGGTCCCGATGGAGGAAGAACAGCACAGGACTGTAAACTAATTCTCCGGTGGAAGAGACTGCTCGAATTCGTTCGCCTGATGAGACGTCCCTCAAACGAACGGGACCACGCATTTCTGAGTCCACCAAGGAGTTGCCATGGAAACACCCGCTGCGTTCTAATCCCATCATTGATTCTGTAGAAGAAAATAAGAAAGTTTAAAAGTGAGCGTTATGTTTTAAAAATTATAGTTAGATCATTACAAAATGTTCACTAAAACTCAGTTTATTGGCACTATATCTGCTTAAAAATCAAACAACACTGTCAGATTAACTTCTATAATATCCATAAATTTATGAATTTGATGATCAAGTAAACCATTAAAAACATCTGAAAACTATATATTTGTAAAAATTACCATAAATCTAATTCGTAAATTTGGATACCTATATGATGATATTACTTTGTGCATTACGTTTTGCAGGGAAAAAATTCAATACAGGTACTTTACCTCGTCGGTTGCTACATTTAAATGTAAACTACGAAATTAGCATCTAAATACATTTTAAAATAAATCTGTATCTATTAAGCATAAGATAAAAAATTAGATAACATTATCATCAAGATGTATAGAATGTATCATAATATAAACAGCTATATATGCTGCAGTTAACGTTATGTGATGTGTAATCGCTTGTACAGGATGTCTACATTTATACATCTATACATGTGTACATGTGCATATTTATTTATGAGTTTAGTTTAGTTTAGTTAATTAGTTTAAACTGAGAAACTTCAGGAAATAAGTAATATCTTCATATTTATTTATGAGTTTAGTTTAGTTTAGTTTAAACCGAGAAACTTTATGAAATAAGTAATATCTTCAATTCGGAATGTTACCAATTTTTTTAAGAATTACAAAGAATTACTTTTTAATGAATTAAAGTTGCCCTGTTATTTTAAATAATTATTCAAATACTAAAAATAAATAACTTAGATACTATTATTTGAGAATAAAATAATCAATGATTTATAGAAATTACTATAGTAACGCTAGTTATAAAAGAAAACAGAGTTGAGATCACACCTAAAGTCCGTTCTAATGTGTCATCTCAACTCTGTTTTCAACTTTATAACTAACGTTATACTCTATTTGATTATTATAAACCCGCAGTCATATATTGAAAAATACTAGATGTTGTTTTACATTAACCATAAACTAAAATACAGCGAATTTTGGACTTATTATTTAAATTATCACTTGTACATCTTTACGCCTCTTTTTAAGACGAGAAAATGCACAGGTGACTATTTATTGTCAATAGCCTGCCTGGTTGACATATAATTGTTTTAAAAATAATGTTAAAATTGATTAATCCTATTTTGCGGATATATGTGCATGACTATAGTCGTTTCTACTTACCTCGCTTCACGGAGCAGTGAATAACTCCATGCGGCGTGTAAAAGCACCAGTCAAATCCAGCATAGTAGCGTGCGAGAGTTGCTAGCTTCCTGAGATGAACATCTCCACCCAGTGTACTAGTCCCCTTTTCACCAACTCCACTCATCACAGTGATGTCCACAGCTCGACCCGCTCCGTGGAACTGTTCCGAGAGGGCGGCCCTTTCCTCCCCTCCTCCGCTTCTAGATGATCCCCGGACTGAGGCGAGTGATCGACTGGTCACTCCAGCCGGCTCCCAGGCTCGGGTGACAACAACACGGACTCCCTGATTGGGCCATTCGCTGTCCACGTAACTCGAAAGCTTTTCAAGACGGCGTAGACAATCCTGGTCGCATAAAGTGAAGAAAGAACAATAGCGAGTTTTAAGGTATTGAAATAGAACTTATTTAGTTGCTTATTATTACAAAAAATATGTCAGCACAATTATGATTAATAAAGATAATAAAACAATAAAGATCCCGTTTGAATGTTTCTTATTAGCCCGATTAACATATATTATTTTAATTATTGGCATCAATTATATTTTAATTTGTATACATTATTTATTAAAGTTACTTGATTAAGTTGTTTCAATCTAAATAGTCATACCATTTTACCTATATTAACAATCTAACTTAAATCAAATTGAGGCATTTCTAATTTCAGACACCCGATTCCTTTCTATTAACATCTATCTATATATTTAAATTTAAAATAGTGTCTAAGCGTATTTAATTATTATTTTCAAGGAAAAATGTCAAGGTCTGCTTTTTTCTGCAATAGTATGACTAGTGATATAAGTCCAAGATAATGTTATGCAACGTAAAGTTGATTAAAAAATATATAATATTATAACAAAATAATTGTTTTATTTTACTTTCTACTTCTGAAATTTAATAGTAGTAGGTTATAAAATATAACTTTTATTAAAGCACATTGTGGCAGTACTGGTTATATAAATTTGGATTATGTAACAATAGATTTATATTAGAATAGTTTTAGTCTGAAACAATATTTTAAAACTATCAATTTGTATTAGATGCTTCTAAATTAATACACAATCATATAATGTGTAGCATATGTATATTCCATAAAGTTGCTTATTAAAAATGTATTTAATATAACGGTTGAAATATGTAAAGGGCATTAAAAGTAAGAATAACATTATTTAACAAGTGATATAACTATTAAAATTACTGAATCTTAATTTCTAATAATACAAAAATTCAGATGGAACTATTAATGTTTTAAGTATTACTGTATTATGCATATTTTTAGAAAGTTCTCATACAATTCTTATTTAATTATACTAAACATTATACATTATAGAACTTTGATTGATAACATTGTTTAACAAGTTATATAACTATTAAAATTACTGTATCGTAATTTCTAATAATACAAAAATTTAGGTGTAACTATTAATGTTTTAAGTATTACTGTATTATGAAAATTTTTAGAATGTTCTCGTACAATTCTTATTTAATTATACTAAACATTATACATTAGAACTTTGATTGATAACATTGCATATTACACTTCACAGACTGATTAACCTTTGTGTCGGCTGGTAGCAAAAGTAGCTATTTACCAGCCTTATATGTTAAATAATTGACCTTTTGGTATTTATAACTCAAAGGGTCGCTTCTTAAACCACTTCTCAACAGTTATCTCAGCTTCTGAATATTAATTTGTTAAATAGATCTATATAAATAATTAATTATAGCGGAATATCATACCAGTATAGGTAATAGATTAATTTCTTACCTATGGGTGTTTAATAATATCGATAATTGTGTTTATCTCTTTGTCAAAGTTGAGATTTAATTTCACAAGAATTTCAAGGAGGAAACATGACATATTTGAGAAAATAGTAAAACTAGTTCTTTCTCTATAAGCCGATCAATGTACCCCATACCAATCGGACTATAAGAATCACTACTGATATAACAAAGTATGCTTGTACCAACACCTTTTATCTTAGCACCTTTCTGAGTACTTTTTTGGTGACCTTAAGATAACAGTTTTAAATAGACAATAAAGTAGAGTCTTATACAAGGGGTAATTGGTATGAACGAAGCACTTAAATAATCAAGTAACAATCTATTAACACCTGTAAATGAGCACTTAACAGAACTAAACGTGTGATTTTAAGTGGTGCGCAAAATGACAAACATATTTCTTACATATACAGGTGTACATATATTTTTTGAAATTTACATCACATTAAATCAGGAAATATTATGCTATTTGATTTCAAAGTAACTCAACAAAAATATAAAAAATTATAGCATGATACATTTCTTAATAGAGATATTTATTTTAACATAAGTATACTTTTTATTTTCTAAAGTTTTTGTTCATCTTCAGTTCTTACTTGCTTAACAAAAGCCTTCCATAGAATATAAATTGTGGAATTTTTATGTTAACTACTATTATTCGAACTTTTAAGTGAACATTTAAGAAAATTTTAAAACACTTAAATATATTCAGGTCACATTATTACAAACATTTGCAGATCAATATGTTGTACTTAGATGTAATATTTTTTGTATTTGTGTTTTCAATTAGCTATTTGATATGTGTCAATAAATTTCAATTTCAATTTCAATTTTAATGTCATATAAAATATATATTTTATATGACATTAAAATTGAAATTGAAATTTTATTAAAATCTGGATATTAGTAATATATTAATAACTTGACTGAACGTTTTAAAAAATCATTTTTCAAAAATATATTGCATTTTAAACACTTATAAAAATAATATTTTATAACAACATATAATGTATATTTGACGGTATATATTTATATATATTACACTCTATGTATGCCGTTTAAAGGTAATCATAAATTTAAATGCAATAAGTATAGTGCATTTGCAAATATTAAATGACCCCCCAAAAAAGTATAATTGGTATATTGAATTTCACAGACTAAATTTACTAGCACTAATTAAATTTGACTATATGTGTGTCAAAACTGGGTGAAATATAATATATTCATATTATTATTCTGAGTATACCGCTACCGCTACGATATATAACAAATATAAATGACATATTGTGCGCAAAATAAGCAAAGAAACTTGATATTTATAGTGATAGTTATGTATATACAGACGGGTGATGCATATTTATAAAAACCTAAAATCCGTGCGAATTTTCGCAAAAAAAATTCTATTATTACTAAATAATATGTATTTGTATGTGTCGCTTCAAATAAACGTTTATAATACATCACAGTGTGTTTAATAATATTCGCGCTATAATAAAAAACGACATACAAATTTTGAAATTCTCATGCAAATACATTTATACGGGCACTGTTTAAAGCTGTATAACTGCCTAGTAGTGTACGTATACCTATACATAAATATGAAAGATGGAGACTGACCAATATTCACTTTGCAAAAATCTCTGTCGCTTGCTTGGTCTACAAAGAAGAAAAGCTGCGCCGAACAACCTCCATAAACCTCATCACTAGGCCGCTTTCTTTAAAATGTCACCGACCACCACCACGCAAGTGCAAAAATGAAAGCTTCTGTTTATAAAGCTTGTCAGAGATACTAATGTGCTACATACAGACTCATACTAGATACACTACTGAGGTGTTGGTATCAACAGTATTATGCACGTAGTATTACATACATATGTATAATCCAGGTCTTTCTTTGTATCCGTGTGTGTTTAATGTACATGATGAATTTATCATATAGAACATATTGTAGCTATACCACATAAAGAGTTGACGTTCACCGAGATTCAAAATAAAGATTGACCGCTTTTTTATTAATCCGTATTACCCACATTAAAAATATTTAAGTATTTTATTTGAAAATATTCTAGAAATTAAAAACTATTTAATAACTATTTTGGAATCTGCTCTATAGAAAAATGTTATGTATAATAATAATTGTCCATATTTATGTTTTAGACTTTATAAATATGAATAACTAAATAAGTAAATTTGTTTTATATTATAACGTAGAATAATAATAATTCGCATTTTAGTTATGAAACGAATACTTGTTTGTATAGACAATAACTTAGTAATTATATTTATTTCAGGTTTTTGAATATATATATATTACTTTAAATATTTTAAATAAGGTATGTTGTCCAAACTTTAGATAATATTATCTTTGCTCCTTTAGCGCATCACCTTTAGTGTAGGTATTACTGTAAAATCCTCCAAACGAAATAATACTGTTAGTTGAAAATAACGAATCAAGTTTTATTTTTTATATTCTACTTTTAATTTAAGTTTTGTTTTAATTCAAGAAAGACACTGAACTCAAACATTATCTTGAAATTAAATTAAGAAAATGATTCAACAAAAGCACTTATGAACGTCCTTTAATATTATTGATTGAAAATGATATTAATCAGTACGTATAAAATACACATTACCTCATTACTTGAAAATGTATTTTAAGATGCAATACAAAAGTAAAAAAGTCTGATTATTCTAGTATATCTTTAATATATTCTAGTAAATTTCTGTATACGCTTTACTTTACTAGTTGAGATTAAGAAATATATATCTTTGTTTTTATTTTTATATATTAAAATTTTCTATTGCTACAATTCAAAAATTAGTCTCTAACTTTAACTGATCTAATTTTAACTATTTAGTGTATCGCTGTCCACTCCTACCTCTGTCATCCAACGTGCATTTTCCGTCTCAAACACGATTCCCCGATGGTGTTCACTCCGAACCAGACTTCGATTTCTCGCTGCCTCGTCATCCACCATATCCTCGGGATTCAAAGGGCCACTAGCTCGTGTACTCCGCTCACTGACCTGTGGCTGGTACTCTTTCACTACGAAGATCTTGTCTTTGAAGTCGCGACGATGTGGGGCGTAGTACGTTCCTCGAAAACAGGCTTCTAAACCCCGGCGTTCACTCATCGGACCAAGTATAACTGCTGAACAGACGAGCCAGAAAAGTCGGAGAAAACGTAGCCAACTACCCTGCGTTGAACTAATTGGCATCATGTTTGGAGGGGAAAAACGTTGGCAATGAAACACGAAAGTGTTATTCAACTGCCTTTGCTTAACTCTTTTTGTTGTTATGGAATATCTTGCTTGCTGCTTTGCTTTATTCTCTTTTTGTGATATTTATATAGAAGTCAAATTTTGCTGGAGCATTCGCTATTGGATAAGAGAAAAAAGTTTATAAACTTTGACTTTCTTTTATAACAAGAGGATGGATAAATATGTGTATTCGTCTAGTCGAGTCGAGTCTTGTTGTGTTGTGTTGTGGTGTCGTCTCAGACTGAATCAATGATAGGAAGTAAGGAAAATAATCCGAGGGGATGGGGTAAGTATAGAAGAAGCTGTGCTGTTTCCTGAAAGGGTTCTAATAAAGTTGACTTTGGTTGGTCGTTAGGTGAGTCGACGTTAGGTGGTGCGGAAGTGCAAATATTGAATCAATTAAACGCGCACCACACAGAATATCAGAATATTATTCCAATGAATCCAGCAGCAATTATATTCTATCGCTTTCAGCCGTATTTCGTTCTATTAAGGATGATAGCTCTTCACCTTTTCTTCGGGAATTCCCACTTTTATGGTTAGAAATATTCGCTTAGTTGCGCTGTATTATTACTGCAGCTGCGACACACTATTTAATACACAAGCCGTTGGAACATCAATTTATAGTGAATGACACATTCCTTCCCCTAATAATAGAAAGATTACACCATGATGACGTAATTTACTATCCTGGTGGATTTCCCACTGATCAAGTATGAAATTGTCCCACCCCTTTTAAATTTTAGCAAAAAACTGATTTTCCCACATTTAACAGCGTTAATTTGATTCGTTCATATCTACAGCCATTCAGTTTCACATGTTGAACATGTCTGTTGGTGTGTCTACTGTAATTTACCACCCACGTACGATTTGAATACACTTTAGTAAAAACCAATCATAAAGAATGTATATACTGGTATATGTAAGTTAGTAATATATCAGCCGAGCCATTTCCGTGATTCATAGTAGTATTAATTGCGCTATAGTATATTCTACCTTGCTACACTTAATGGATCTGAGGATACGTAAATACATGTGTATTATGTATGCATATATGTAGATCATAATTTGATCAGTGCATATAGTATTGCCTCGCTGCTTACATGCAGATATTTATAAATATAAAAACATAGCGATACCAAAAAATAGACATAAAAAGCGTAATATTTTATCAGTGAAGCCTTGCAGATGGTTTACACCTCTTTATAGACAGATCCATTTTTTGAAGACAACTGATATATGCTTTTTGGTCGAATTATCTATTAGCCGCACAATCTTTTTTATTGGTTTTTCAAGCTTTGATGATAATACCTTTGGTTTAGACCTTTTTTTATGTACATATAGTACATATATTATTATTATTATTTAAATGGTTCTTATATATTACAATCCTTACTCATGATATTTTAAACTGCTTTGCTTTTCGGGATAATTAAAAGTAACGTTAATGAAATATAATATGGCTTTTTGGTTAATAGGTAATACGGTCCTTTTTATAATGGATACATAAAACATGATTGTACATTTTGTTAGCAGCAGTACATGCCATAAAATGTGTATTATATCCTAAGCCTTAAGTGTGTCTACCTTTCAGAAAGTTTGCAATGTAAATAAATATTAAAGGATCAAGGTTTGAATATTTGAGAATATTCTAATTATTATTTAGGTACATCCCATAAATGGAATCTTAAAATAGAAAATTTACGTATTTTTGTAAAATGTATTAACCTGCGTGCAAGATAATGTACTTTTTTCGAATTTAAGATTAAACATTTGGTAGTAAAATTTTCTATTTTATAATTTGTATTTCACTAATTAAATGTGTTATTTGTGTAATAGGCAAACAATATAGGAGAATTAGGTTTGAAGAATAATTTGTAATTTATAAAAAATATATTCATTCTTAAATGCAATATTTTATACTTTTAATGTTTTATGATACAATTTACATCCAAAGTTAGATTATTGTTTTTAATTTTATTTATTTAAAAAGATAACATAAGCATGTTGATAAATATATACCATATTATATAAATGTTATGTTTTTTATTTTCAAATAGTAAAGTATTAGTTTACACAGTAGCATACTTGACGATTTTTATTTAAGTTCAAATTAAATCAATACTTTTGAATAAGGGTAATTGTTTTTGTTTTTTTTCAATTTTTTTAATTCATAAATTTAATAAAATATACACATACATGTTACTCTATATATGGCATCAACATTTTTTTTAAATAATCCTAATCGGTATTATATTCATATCAAAAGCATTTTGAAATGTTTTATGCAGGAACTACTATAACGTTTTTCCTGGTTTTATGCTTTTAAGTTTATAGTGTATAGAAAAAATGTTAGTTTGACATAATATATACATATAGGAATATATAACTTACGAGTATATAGCGCTTTATTAATATATTACAACATCTGGGCTTTTTATTTAAAATATTCGTGTTCTCTTAAAACATTTTTTTGTTATTTAAAATTAATTTTCATCGTGTACAATATGTAGCCCCTTGTGGTCTTCCTAAAGCGTCCATTAAAACTATTTAAATGTGTAATAATACAAATTGACTGTTTTTATGCTGCAAATAAAAAAACTAAAGCATAAGAAGAAACGAATAAATGTTTGCTTGTGAATAAAAATATTTATTCAATTTGATGTTTCTTAATTCTATCTATTCCGGACTTTTTTAGCGCCTCCATATCATAGGATTGGGTGAACATTAGCCCCCACTATAATTTTTAAATTTCATGGAAAAGCAGAGTTTTAAAACATTACATTATATAGTTAAACGGAGACGTTTTATAACATATTCCATAGAAAGAAAATTTGAAAAAATATGTTTCAACAAAATATTGGTGATAATAATAGTTTTTTAGTATTAATATATTTGGGATCACGTGACACACCTCTTTGGAAGCATTATAGTGAAAATAATGCAAATATTTTATAAAATATGATTTAGAAAGAGTCATCGAAACATGCATTATTTCATTTTTTCACTTACAAAAAACAACAAAATGCTTTAAGTCCCGACCCCATCTCAGTATGGATAAGGCTAAAATATAGGTTGTATAATAAAATGATTTAAAAGAAAAGTTCAAAAATTGTTTCATAATAATTTTTTTATAGAAAACCTTAAAATCGATTATAATTATAAATACTTTATTTACAAAAATAGTTTACGAAAGAATATTAATTAATTTTCATTATAATTAAATGTTTAAACAATTAAAATATGGTAATTAGTAAATGTTAAATTTAAAGTAAACATGTATATGCATTATATGTTTCTGCAATATTATACGCTCCTGAAATGTTTATATTGAGCTTGGAATGGAGTCTCTACGAAGAATAACAAAAATGAGGATATAAACAATAATAAAAGAACAACGGTTGCCCAATATATAAGTACAGCGAAATGTAAAAGTGGGACAGTAAAGGGACTTTATTGATAAAGCGACAGTTAGTTGATAGTATCATAACCTTAGTTTATTTATGTGATTTCTTACATGGAGGTGTCTTTTGTAAGCTTTCTCTCTAAAAATCTGTGCTTAAATAATTCTGTGCAACTTCCAATATCTTCCAGAGTTGTTGTTTTCCACGTTATGCCTCTACGAAGTCTACTCACAGGAGGAATTTGTGCCAACTTTTTTGTTCCATTAACGGATAAGGATAAGCTGCAGACTGACTCTACTATATATAAGAGGTATAATAGAGTTCAGTGTGGTTTTTATTGCGCTCTTCTCTGAGTATAGAAATGTGCTGCTCATAATAAATGAAAGAGGTGACTCATCAAGCAATATTTACAGGTCGGTGGGGATATTACTTGGGTATTGAAGGTTGATACGCTAGAATAGATACATGATTGAAAAAAAAGGGATGTTATATAGAATTTATTAAATTTATACTTTTCAACTTTTTAAACAGTTTTTAGATTTGAACTATAAGTGCAATAGACATTATATACATACATAATATATCGGAGAATGAAAATATGTTTCAATAAATTATTTCAATTTTACGAAAATTTTATTCAACATTGCTATTTATTTAATACTTTGATAAATTAATTAAGAATTCTGAATTTCTATTTTAGTCATATTTTCAATTTTACACAACCCATTCTTACTATGCTACTTATTTAATGCAATAATAAATTAACTAAGAATTCTTAATCCTAATTAAAATTTTACACTACTCATTATTACGTTTTACTTAAATAATGCTTTTAAGTTTACATTATGCAAAATAATTCATTTAATTCTACATTATAGTTTTATTCATATTTTATTAACCTCATACATATACATACATGTACTATTTAAATGTATGTATTTTTGTTTTTTGCGTTTTGAACATATATATTAAATGGTATAGAAGTACTTTTCGATAGAGTTATATGTATTTTAAAAAGTACATTAAAATCAAAACTAAAACATATAAATTGGTGATATCATACTATGTTACTAACGTATGAGGAGCGTCGGAGAGCTGCTTCGACATAATAATATAGTCTCTTTAGAGGGCTATAATAATACAGCTCTCATTCTGTTTCAAAATACAATATCAGTTAATATTATCAAATAAAAATAAAGTTTATAAAGTCACATACATTTTAAGGGTCAAAGTTTATTATTATTATTTTTTATTAGTTTCACAAAATTCGGTTACATTCTTTGTAAGATGATGTAATATTTTATGAAATGAGAATTATTATAAGTATCACATATTACATTCTGAACAAATGCTACATAATTTTCAAAACTAAAAGTTCTTCATTAATCAAATTTTAGTAAGTATATTTCGTTTTCACTTGTAACATAAAAATGGTTAGTATTCAAATTTTGAGAAATATATAAGTATTTTGAAGTGTAAAATGTTTTTAAACAGTAAGTACCTACAATCTTTAGACATAAATAACACAAATAACATAATTATCCAGTGTTCAATTAAATACAAAAAATAAGATATACTTGTGCCACTAAAATCATGCAATACTTACGTTGAAATGAAACTGAATATATTTATCACAAGTATTGGGGAGTTAACATATATTCTGCTAAAGATATAAAATCAATTTATTAGAAATGCTTTTTATTTCCATTATTAAAGATTTAAGCAAAATATTAGAAACTTTAAGATCATATCCTGCCTAGTGTTTCTCTTCTTCGTCTTCTAGCGTCTAGACTAGAAGTCAATATTTGTTTACCCCAGCTTAGTAATTGAATTAATGTTTACCCTCCTGTGGTTTACCACTTACTCAGTAAATCACAATATGTTATTAAAACTTACAAAACTTACAAAATACGAGACTACATGATATATATATATATTTACTTGATATTGTACAAGGATGATATCAACTTATAAGTAAATACTTTGTACATGTATGCTTCAATTAATGGAATATTAAAATATATAAAATTTGAATTAATTACCAACTTATTAAGTGGACATATTCCTTCCTTGTGAAATGTAGAACTATAAATATATATATATAAACATTTTTAATTGATCTATATATACTTATTTGCACTTACTCTAATTTTCGATACAATTGATTAATTTAAATAAGAATTGCATTGATGTTATATTAACTTCATGTAATTGATAAACAAGCAGTATAGGTTAAGACTTTAATGCTAAATGTTTATGTTTAGGATATTATGACCTAAGTAATAATTATATTTCAAATTATTTATAAGATAAGTTATTGTAAAAATAACATTTGCATTGCAAATCCATAGTAGGTATTAAATTATATTAATTTAATTTAATTTAATTTTAATTAAAATTTTATTTATTCTGACTTTGAGTCAAAAAGTCAGGAAAAGCATTTTTGGCAATTAAAAACTATATAATAACGCTACAAAACATGTAATTAATAACATTCAAATATTATTAAATAGATTCAATTAAAAATAATTTTACGATATAAATGCAATATTTGTAAGATTTAAAATTAAAGATCATTTGACTTTTAAGAATTGTGCGCAGTCAGTTTTTCGTGCATAAAGCTTAAAACATTGGAAATCAAAATTCTTTAGAAAAAAAAGAATATTTTGTACTTTCTTTACTGAAAAACAAATTTACTGCAAATTTGCACTATATTATAAAATTAAAATGGCTGTTTCTTACATAGATATTCTGAAAAATAGAGGTATATTTATTTTTTCAGTTTAGTTTATTTATAATTGTAACTATAAATGTATCTATATACCTCTTATTTTTAATATTTTGGACATAAATGACTTTTTTCTATTTCATAGTAAATGCCAAATACAAATGTGATATTTCATCAATCAGAAATATTTTATACACAACGAATTAATAATTTCGATATCTACATTAATTTGATTAATTGGAAACATTTTATTTGATTGATTATGTATTAAGTGCATATTATATTATAATTAGCTTTAAATAAATATTAACTAATAATTATTTGTTATTGATATTTACATGATCATTTATAATCCCTCTATTGAATAAAATTTAGATTTCTAACCACATAACATAAAAAATGGTTTATATTTATTCTACATTGAATAAACCTACTACTACAAAAACAAATGCATTCTGACTGAAAGTAAAATATGTATTTTCTTAAAAAGTATGAAGAAATTTAAGTGGGCGTATGTATTACCAGATCTAAAATAGTCTATATTTATCCAAATGCGTCGGTTTAATTCTCTATAAATAGAAGTTGATAGAAAATTCTATATATATCTTAATTGATTTGGTTTATACTTGTATATAGCCCTGTTATTTTTCTAAAAATAGCTCATTTTAATTAGAATTAAAAGATTTAAAAATCATTTGGCTGAAAATGATTTGATATTTTGAACATGAACGTCCTAAATCCATTCATTACATTTCATTTACAAATTTATCCATAATTTGATAGCCACTGTTATATTGTTACTTACTTACCAAAACTGTTTCAAGAAACAAGTTCAACTATACAATTATTAACAATTGTTATAACAGCCTATATCTTGTATATATCTACTTCTAGATTGTATATATTATATAATGTAATACAGTGGTTTTATGTTTGTGGTTAAATACAATTTTTCATTATTGTATTTTAGGTTACAGGCATTTAATTTTTGCGTTTCTATTAAATTGAATAATTAATTTAAAGTAATAATTGGTACAAAGATTATTCCGCCAAGATACACAATTTTTCCATTGTATTAAAACGCAGTTGAATGTAATCAAATTTAAAATTAAATTAAGAATATAATATATAGAAATTAGCTATTAAGTACTTCATATTTGCAATTATCTATTAAATATGTGTTCACCTTAGATGATAAGGTGTATTTATTGTCAAATTAAGAAAATGTATAATGTGTTGATTTTTTAATATTTAAGATCAATAAATATTTATTTTGTTGTTTTAACAAGAATTTTAACCCATATATACAATAAATGGAAAGTAAATTAATCCAATTTAAAATATATATTTTTGGATTGTAAAATTATGTTATTTTTAATATATATATAAACAATTTTTAATTTAATACTAATTATACGTTACATTAATCATTAATTGTTTTCAATTATAATAGTTCATTAAACTATTATTTTGAAAAATGGTGTTTTTTGTATGTATTCGACATTGTATATAGTATTTAAAATAGTACTATATAATTTCGGACAATTTTCTAGGCATACCCATAATAGTAAAAAAAAGGTTGTTGTATAAAAACACTTTATTGGGTAAAAATGTTATTAGCGTGTAGTACTATGTAAATACAATAATATTACTTTTTGCAAAGAAATATACTAACATTGATTTTTAATGTAATTAGATAGGTATATGTTTAGACTATAACTTAAGATATTCATCTAGTTGTTAATGAATGTTTACATTTTTATCCTTTTCAAAGTACCTAAATTATTCATTAAAGTTTTTTTAATGTTTAAAAATGTTTAATTAAAAAATACAAATTTTGAGGAATGTTTAAAAAGAAAAAAATATGAAGAATGTAATTAAATTTTACTTCAGTTTATTTTTACAGAAAATCAATGTCATGTTAATTTCTTATTGAAAAATACAAATAATATCATTAATCTTTGAATTAATTTATACAAAGTACAAATAATTGAATTATTTATAAATAATTGTATTTTATAAAATAAAATTTCAATCACTAACTTTATTATAAAATGATTAAAATATAACTATATAGTTTATAAATTTAATTATTTTACTAAAGATAATCCTTCCGACATAGTTTGTTTACAAGTTGGCAATATGAAGTCGCCACGTACCGGGCCATCTGAAATGCCACCGGCACATTTTCAGACATCAGGAAATCCCTTGATATGTCAATGTAGTCGGTATTCTATGTTTCTTCTGATATTATATTGACCCTAAAGGGTGCTGCAAAAGCCTCTATCAGTAGTCATTTCTTTCCTATAATTTATATACTTTTCCCAGATTTAGTTCAAAGTAGGGTGGCGAAGCTGCCGATATCGAGGGAGTGAGATAGTTAAAGATATTAACGCCTGGACAGGATGCAGAGGGAGGACTGGGAGGGAAAGGGGGAGGGAGATAGGGGAGGATTTCGTTGCCAAGAAAGACTTCATTACCACTGGCTCGTTCTAAGTTGCCAACGGATGCTGAAAGGGAAGCGCAAGAGAGAAAGAGAGAGAACTTGTTTTCTTCTCTGTCGGCAAGAAAAACGATGCCAAAAGAACTCTTAGTGGAGCTTGTCAACATAATCCCTAAATCCAATGCCAACTACATTTTGTATTTTTTGTAAAAAAATTACAAGTACTAAGTTGACACTGAACTCATTTTGCATTAGTCTTGTCACGAAATGACATTTGGCTATCGAGTGAGTTCTTTCTTTATTACAAAATCTACAAATTGATTTAAATTACTCAAAAAAGATATAATCAAGTATTAAATTACGCCTGATAATTGTTTGAAATTAAAGCTTTTTTATTCAAAATACATTAGGTAGAGTGACAGAGTAGCACGAGTTGCGGTTTTGGAGAGATTCCCGCATTTGAACACGAGCCAAAATCAGGGTTTCCCTCCATTTTTTCTCTTATCGCCCTTGAGCAGAGTTTATTTTTTAAGAAATAAATACCCTCTCAGTCCAATTGAGTTCGATTGCGTATGACTGATGCAAGTGAGGGAAATAATTGAATTCAATCGTCGAAAATGGGGAAAACCCCCCTCGCCACTTTCTAATTCCCTAGCTAGCTGATAGACGAACATATTATGTATATATAAATAGGTATTGTACATATAGCCAGAAATAACTATCTAGATATGTATGTGTCAACTAATTATTTTTAGAGAGAATATAATACAAAATGAGGAAAGGAATCGTCGTGCCAAAAAATAGCCGTGCCAAAAGTATTTTTAGCTTCTTAAATATCTCGAGTAACAAAAAGATATCTGGAATTCGTCTGCAACGCGAGGTGACGAGACAGAATGAAAATGGGATTTCTTTCACGTTTTTTCCTGCATTTATTTAAAAGAAAATATCGTAAAATGATGATATTCCTTTTTTACCATTTTTAACTATTTTTAATCGAATATCATGTCATATTAGTTTAGAATATTATCATTCTACTAATACAGCCACATACGCATATATATATATATAGTATTTAACACATTTATTAATATATTAAACTATGCAGGACTATGTTGATAAATAAATAAAACGTAAAATAGTAAATAAATGGTTTGTTACAGTTATATGTTGATTTAAAATCTATAATAATATAAAAATGTAATAACATATTTTATTAAAAAGATTTTATAAAGTTATGGTATTTATTTGAGCTATCTTATGATATTCTATATACTCAATAATATAATTATAACTCCGATATATCTACGTAAATAATATATAATTTGATCGTAATATGCATCTATTATCTTTTATATAATATGTATAGTTCCCACAATAATATTATTATAAATGCATTTATTTAATATATCAGCATTTAAAAATATGTACAGGTGGACATCAAATACAGTGATACTTTATAAATGTCCAGTTTCACTTTATTAATATATATATATACTCATGTAATTATTTTTATGCAAAGTAATATTTTATAGCAGGTAACAGGTATTTAAATCATTTTTACTTCAATTAATTATTTAAAGTATTTTCTTTAAGATTATATATCTAAATATATACCTATGCTTTTTACAATTTTATTTATTGCAATATTTTAAAATCAGTCATTTTCAATTAATTTTTCGAGAGATCATAAAAATGCGAACGATGCTGAATAATCAAGATTATTCAAGTTGCCAGTTGCACTTTTATATATGAGAGTCTTAAAGTCACTTCGCATCCGTATATTCGTTGTACACTGATACTATTATAATTGCACCTTTAGGTAAACAATACGATGAAGATTTCATAAATAAAAAGTACAAATTATAGTGGATAAGTTATAATCGAGCATTTCTTTCAATATGCTTCTGAAAAACGCACACGCATAAGACTTTTATGACTCACCAAATTATATTTTCCCTTCGAACTTTTTTCATCTCAACTCTTTGTAACTCAGATCAGAAACATGAGAGAATTTTCATCGTACTTTGTTTGTTTCTACCTACTCGAATGCAAACATATGTCCCCTCTCACCTCGGGACTATACAGTGTATATATTTAGGATCAACTTCAAATTGACTTTTAAGCCCTTCGGCAGTGACATCCTTACAATAAGGATGAACTACTCCAATATAGACTCCATGCACTAAGTATGACTTTACATTTGAGTAGTGATGGAGACTTGTACGTTTTATATGACTCAATAGGATGATATACTAATACCAGCTTCATAGTATGACACATTTAAGAAACTACAAGTCAAGTCATGCTTTCTGTATTTATTTTATTAAATATCAAAATTTTTATATATTTCGGTAATATAATTCAATTTAAAAAATTGCATCAAACTAAACAATTAACAGTTGAAACTAGCTTTATTTTTATATGCGTAAATAAGTGTAATTTTAAAACAATTATTCATTGTATGCTATTTAACGAAATAATAAATGTAGATACGAGAATATATCACTATTACTCATGAAATAAGTAGTTGTATGACTACAATTTTTCTTAAAATGAGTTCATTATTATTGAGTCATGACCCGCATATATATGGAATTAAGCTTTTCTTAAAAAAAACAAATGAAAATCCAAATAAATAATATTTCTATAATATAAACTATCAATAAATACTATATAGAACTACATAAATTGTTAGTTCTCTATTATTTACAATACCAGGCATCTAGTGGAGCTCATATTTTATAAAGCGAAAAAGCATGTGAACAAAAACCATCGACTGTAATTCTATTTAAAATAAATATGTGTTTTGGCTTAATATGCAAAAATAATTTAGGCGTTACGCCTAAAATATAATAATTTATGTACTACGAAAAAAAAATTAAATATCAATTATTTTCCTTTCGGAAGTATAAAAGTAATTACTATATCTATATTATATTATATTCTAATTTTAATCAAATTATATGTGTTTTAAATGTATAAACCTTCAACATAAATGTAACACATAAAAAATACCTCAATTATTTAACTCGTACATAATAAGATTATTAAATTGCATATTAGAATTAAAGGTTACACATAATAAACACAATAATTACAAATAATTATATTATCATATAGTAATATGCCTATTTTTAAATCATAAGTGAAATGAACCCCTATATAACTTTATCATAGATTGCAAAAGACTAGTATAGACGGTCTAATTTGATTAAAACAACAAAATGAAAAGTTACATAAACATTATTTCAATGCGGACAAGTCCATTATAATGTTCTACTATAATTGTTTAGGTAGACAGATCAACATGCATATTTAATTAATCATCATTAATGGCGATTTATAATAAACACAAATGACTACGAATATCGGTGTATAATTTTATTATGTAAGCCACCATAAAACACACGTTACAAAGTACAGATTGAATTAAGACCAAACATTTAAAATAGAGTTACCTACGTATGCATTCTTTTTATAATCATTTAAAAGGTCAATGAGAATCTGTTCTTAGCTACATCTCTCTTTGAAAAATGATTCGGATACATGATGATATTTACTTAAATTAGAAATTGCATTCATTTGACCAAATTTTATTTTAGAATCCAAATTAAATGTTATCGTAATCTTAAGTTTCACTGTCAAATGGCAGAAATAATGTTAGTAAGAAAATATAACTATTCTTATATTTTCATATTTTGCCATTATCATTCTGTAAATAAATAAACTAACTAAAATGATGTAGCATTTCATCCTTTTTTGTGGTAATATGTGTATAGTATAAAAGTAACATATTTATTTACTTTTATCAGAAAAAATATAATGTTGAAAACATTAAAGCGTTTTCCGTAAGTAATTTAATGCAAGATTCAAATTGAACATAAAGGATTCATGGCGCCAGAGACACATACCTCATATATTTTCAATTAATCCATAAAACCCATAAACACATTTATCATTTTTCTGTATCATTAATATTGCTCTATAGACAACTGATACGAATTTCATTCATAATAATATACAAATATGAATAACATTTAATTATACATACTAATTTATAACTTTGAACAACCAAGTCAAAAATATAAGGATGACATTACGTTTTCTTAATGTTTATGAATGAACATTGGTTGTAAAAGTCAAATGAACAGTGAATCATTAATATATGTATGTATACATGTATATTGCAAAGTATATACATTTAATTATTTTTGCGCCAAACAATCCTAATAGATGTTCATAGTAAAGTTCCCATACCACTTACAAAAGTATAAACAGTAAAACAGTGGCATGAACATCTTCATATACTCCCGATTTGATGTTTTAGGGTGGACAGCTGATCCTCTAGGCAAATGTAAAATACACTTTAGCATCACAGTGACAAGTAACAACAGTGGTGGCCTAATGGATAGAAAATGTGGATGATTTTATATAGTACCAATATTATATTTCACTGGAATACCTATGGCTTTATACATAAATATACATAATATACTAATGTCTATATAATACTACATTTACTAATATCCACCAATAAATGAATGATATGTACAAAATTACTTCGCTTCTATGTGGGCATATTATACAATATAACTGAGAATGAAACGCATAGAAACGTAGAGGAATATAATATTTAAAGTAAAGTATAATTCCACTTCTTCATATATAAGCGAACGAGAATTTTAAACGTTACACTTTTTTCTTCTATGTTATATAATTCTGCTCAGTGATCTACATTTAATTCAAGTAGATCAACATTTTAGTCCGTCATTTGTGTACTCGTAGTTGTAATAAACCTCAACCCGCAGGATCTCTACATTAAAATGAATCATATAATACTCGTATTATATTGGAGGATTGTAAATATGTACAAAACTGTACCTAAACATGTTACTCTAACGACCTACAGCTTGTTATTTCTCTCAATTCAATTCGAAAATATTTTAATAATATGTGGCGACAGAATTTCCCTTTCCATCTGGCGTTAGGAAGGAATGATTCATTCATCCATTCTATGAGTAAATAAAATGTATATATGAAATATCACATACTGTACATACACACCTACATGTAGGTACGAATATTATTATTATTTTACCTACAATGAATGAATGACCTTGGAGAGTGCAAAATTAACACAAAGGCATGTGCTTGAATTTTGTCAATGTGTACTCAATTCTGTACTCAAAAGAGCTTAACATATTTACTATACAAGGTTCTAGAATCATATGGGGGTATTCGTTTTAAATAAAGATTATATTGATTGAAGATAGTTCTAAGCATAGAAATTAAACAATATATACATATATAAATATGTATAAAAAGTAAAACAAATATATGATTCTAGGTATATACATATGTATAAATTAGACAGAATCACTGAAACATATATATCAGTTATGAATATATTGTTATCAAATTTTACAAAATAAACATCAATATAAAACAAATTAACCTGCAGCTTAAGATTACAATTTTTACTATAATATTTACCGATTCATAAAAAGGTGTGCTGAAATGAAAATACTACAATAATCGTTATTTTAGAGTCTTATCACGCAATAAAAAAGTGGATGTAAAAAAATCAGGTTAGTGCTTTTACCGCGGTCACCTTTTCATCTTCGAATTCGGAGAGGCGTTCCTTATTTAAACATAATATGCGGTAGGTAGGTATAGATAATGGGGTTTACTAGTGCATATACTAAACTTCGAACATGTGCGTAGTTTTAAATCCAGTAGTAGGACGGGGACGCGGTGGGTACGCCTATAATATAGTTTGTTCTACTTAGCTTACCTATATATTTCATATTATGTTCGACTCTTAGTACAAACTCCACCCCATTTTAGCATGAGTAATTACATATTTATTGCTACTAATGACACCAAAATATCGAAATGAGGTAAAAAATGTGACGGACAGAGATCCCCCCTAGCAAATCTGAGTCATCTTGCCGACAATAGCTGATTGTGTACCTAACCCGAGTTACAGTTGAATCAAGGAGAAGAACACTGCAGATTATTTCTGGTAAAATAAGAAGCTATAGGAGCTCCTCAGAATTCTTGATATTAGCCTAGCTGTGCCTTGGTATGCTGTAATGTTACTAAGGCATGTAAGGGTTGGCATCTGTGACCCAGGCAGGCAATTAAGTAGAGAGGGATTTGCGATGAAATACTCGGTATGGATGTCACTCCCAGTATACACCAATGTATTCATAATTTCCTATTAATGCTGCACTCTAACACGTTAAAATATTATATAAGTAAGTGGTGCCTCAGTATATTTCGGGTTAAACAACATGTCCGTGAACGCATAACTCGTGGTTTTTCTTCCCCTCCTCCCCTCTTTATATATTCGTACACAAATATTGACAATGGAATTCGAGTGTGGGGTAAAGAGGAGAGGGGTGAGTGGGGTCTGCAAATGTCCTATTATAAAGCGCTACTGTTCAAGGCAGAGGTCTATAAATAGGTACAAATAAATTTTGACTCTTAGTTTTGTAAAAAAACGGATCTAAGTAATAGAGTGTACAAACCGCAATAATCTTACATAACTTAAATATTTCTTATGGATGATTTAATATATCAGCCGATATCTAAACGTCAAAATATATTATAACGTTATTCGAATACTTAGACCTGGCTTGCCTTTCGAAGAATTTATTAAAGGTTTCTCTTATTGTAACAACTTATTATTGCACAAAAAGGTTGCAACATGCTTTTTTGAGAATTCATATTTTAGAAATGTAAATAAATAATATAAATTTTGAAGAATTGTGCAATCGTTTATTTCACTTGTTCCGTTCTTTATATAGCTACTGCATAGCTATAAGGCTTATAAATTATTAATATTTATTGAAATTTATGTAAATAAGTTTGTCCAATTTGTAAATCATTTAGTGCTAATTTTAATAGTATATATAACTTTTTTTCACATTAATTAAATTGAATTCGTATTGTGAATAATCTGTTTTTCAAAATACAGTATTATAAGTCGGAAGACTACTAATAAATAATTTTGGACATAATTTTTTATGGAGCATGTAATTTAATACATAGTATACCATTCAATGATCAATTTTGTTTTAATTTGAGAATCATTATAATTAAAAAAAAGGGATAGATAATCTAGATTTTCAGTTATTTTATAATTCGTCCAATTAACACTTTTTATTTAAATTTTAAACTCCAAATTCATAGCAACAGATGCATGTATTATTTCCTGATGATTCACTTTCTTAATTAGTCAATAAATGGTTTAACTGTAGTTTAGCTTAAGGTTTAAAATGCCAGTATAAAACATAATATATTGATTGCGCTTACCATTATTAATAATAATCGACACGTTTGTATTGATTATCGTAATGTTAAAATTAAGAATACTATTGATTGTAAATATACATCATCTAGCTGTATACTCGACGATATTAGCCACCGCCCAATATAGTCTATAGTGGTCTTAATTTTTCTTCAGTACATATCTCAGTATATATCTAAGAAAAATAACCTATTTTCTATCAAACTGGTTAGTTTGTCATTTAATTTAGCCGAGAAACCTACATATTTATACATCAAAATGTATTTAATTGTAATAAATGTTCAATAATTTAACAACAGTTTAAACTTTCGATAAAAATAGTTAAATTACAATCATTGTATAAATAATTTTCTTCGATGATACATTATTAATAAAACAAATAGTATTCATACATTTGTTATATTTGTAAACAATAAATATATTTTGTCGAGATAAAGAATAATATATCGTAATTTGTTTTAAAAAATTATGTCAACTATTATATTAAAAAATCCTGTAATTTTCATAGCTAAAGAATTTAATGGTATTGTTAAAAAATAAATAATTAATTAATTACAAAATATTCCTTATTTTCAAGAAAATAATTTAGTAATCCAAGTTTAAGCTTTTAAAAAATTATCATAAAAATATAAAACAACACTTTTAGAAAATGACAAAAAAATATTTCTGGATTCTAAAATAATTTTTTTAATTCAACCATGCTTTCTACTAACCTGTTATTCAAAGTATGCAAAATGACTAAACATTTCAAATAATATTTCTTTATTTATTAATTAGGTATAAGAATTACAATGCATGTACAGGTACTCATGATAAGTGATGTTGTGTATTAAAATCTTGAATGAAAATGTTTTGGACAGGATTCATTAGCAGATGTTTCAATCTACACATATGGAAAGAAATATTTAAATTAATGTTGATTTTTAAAGAAAAAAAGAAAACGTTGTAATTTCTTTATAACTATGTGTTATAAAATGTTAGCAAAGCTTTTGTATAATATAATATGAGAGCGGAAGATTGTTTTATTTTATGAAAAGAAAAGTAATAATGGCATAACGAATTATATTAAAAATGTATAATAATAAAAAGTAAAAAAAAGGACCAAACATTTTGTTTGAGGTATATATAGTTATTAATATCTAAAGCGAGATGTATGATATAAAACGAACCTAGATCAACAAATATATATATATATATGTTGTAAAGATAAGTAGTGTTAATAATTCCCTTTTATACACCTATAAAATCTCTTTATTAGTACAGCAATTGAAACATTACTGATCGCACTTACATACACGCGAAGTAAAGAAAAAATTGAAACAATTTTGCCTAAAGATAAAATAATGTTAGTTTTCTCTGTTTGTTTATAGAAACAAAAGAAACTCACTAAGAGGTCTACTATTATGACTTTATATGTACATCAATATAATTGATTAATAATTACAAAAAATCACTGCAATCATATTCTCTGCATGATTCTAAAAAAAATGATATTTTATATTTATTGGGTATATAAAATACTATAATATATAGATAAATTTATATCACAAGATATGTACATAATTATTTTCCTAAATTATAAGTATATGGCATCAAATGCTTTCATTTATTACATAAAAGATGGTACATAATTTTTGTAAAATATTTTTTACCTTTCTATCTAAATATACGTTTAAGCAATATTTATATATATTCTGTAAAATCCTTGGCGACAGTAGCATAATTTGATTGTACATCACATACATGATATCTAAGGTTTGAATATTTTAGAATATACATAGGCTAAAGTGAAGGGCAAGCATACACGAAAGGTAAAATGGTATATTAATAACAGTACAGGGAGATAGCACAACTTATGTATTTTAGTATGTAAATATCAAGCGATGGCAGCGTTTAGTTATAATATAAATACATATTTCAAATATAGACTTATTTTATTAGTTTACAATAGTAACTATACCTACATATATATATATATAATATTCATATTCATAATATAATTATATATGTATGTTAAAGTATGCGTATTAATGTATATATATATACAGAATAATTCTAATGTCGCAGAGGTAGGAAATTTCGTAAAGATAGAAATCAATCATTTTTCACTAAGGAAAATAATAAATAACGAATGGAAACTTCACAATTTATTCTATACGATAAAATACAGAAATGGCACTTGTAAAATGTACTGTGCGTTACAAATAACAAGAATTAAAATTGTCCCATCCAAAATCCAAAATTAGTCTGTATTTAAATTTTAATATTTAAATAAAGTAGTTTTTAGGTATATTTACCGAAGCTTTGTGTATAATAATGAATGGAGTAGAGTACTGAAGTTAAAATATGCAGAATATAAAAAAGGACTGGGTGTATGATTATAAGAAATCAATAAATGGATTAATTATTGGTCAGAAAAAACCAATGGAATATTTTTTCCTGGAGTAAAAAAATGCGTAAGAGTTTTAGTCAGCTTTTTTGTACCGAATAATAATAAGTATAGGCTTTATATAAAAATCTGAATGGAATATATTTTCTGCATAACAATAACATCAAGAAATGTAGATTAGTTGCCATTATTATTATGTATATTCGAATGACCGTATGTACGTTTATATGTACAATCAATATGAGTAGGTACCTCCTGGAAAATGTTCCAATATATATACGAACATTTATGTAATTTGTATCAAAATATGTACACACATATATAAATATATTATCCGTTTTTATAAAATGCATTACCAGGAAAAAGGCTTACTTAATTTTGTATAAGTCAAGGAAATTTATTTCATAATTATAACAGTATCGTCCGTTAATCTACAGATATCTGTAGATTAACGGACTAGATGTCATTGAATTTTTATAGTCTATTATAGTGTATAATGCATAACAATACGTATTTAATCCGTAAATCCGAAGATTCTTATTAATTAATAATGAAAGATTGAACTTATTTTTACAAATTAAACTAAATTTCTGTGTTCTGTTTGTTTGTCTATCGATAATTGGTCACGTGATCAACTCATGTCAATCTTTCTATCCGTCTATCACACAATCCGTGGAGGCCCTGATAGCAAATAGGACTGCGCATCCGCCTCCAAGTCATCCGTATCGCCCTCAGTAGCATCTCCGCCCGTGTCCGAACAACTTGCAGCCCGCGTGTCGGAACTGCTGGCTGTACTCGATCCGCCGCCAGATAACCGTGGAGTTACCCCAGTAGAGGAGAGGACGCCACCCCCAGTAGGTGGTCTGTGTTGATGGTGCTGATGTCTGCCTGGAACTTGCCCAGATAAGGCGGAGGCAGGGGGCAGGAGAGGAGCGGAGCTGTGTTCTGTTGTGAGGTCAGTAGCGTCAGTGGCTGTGCTGCAGTGGGCCATTTCCTGACTGGTTTCCATGTCCTGAGAAGTTGGTGGGTTCGAGTGAAAAATTAACTATATTAGGTCAATAATGACTCATTTAATTTTGAAATCTTTAACCAGAAGATCTAGCTGACAGAGGGAAATTCTTTGTAAAAATAAAAGGTTATTTGTTCGTAGCTCAAATTAAAGGTATTTCCTTGATTTTAGAAGTAAATTTTTAACTATAAATATAATTAAGTTACACTTTTATATTATTTAAAAGTTAAGCATTTTTGTTTGTAAATAGAAAACGTGTGTAGCTATTAATTTTAAACTACTTTGATTAGATAATTTATATAGGCTCTTCTTTTTGAAATAATATAATTTTACAGCACAAATACTGGCTTTTGAGCCTTATTTTGTCAGTGAAGACCTGTGTGTTTCTATAGTGTGCTGTGTTGTGTTATGCTGTGTGTATATTATATTCTTATATAGCTTTGCAAGAAGATTTGGAAAATCAAACCTATTTTACAGAGGCAAAGAAATACTAGTAATGAAATATTTGACAATGTAAGTAAAAAATGAATCAGAGACTAAAAAAAGTCTATAAAATAAAAATAGAACGTAAATAGTTCAGAAAAGCCAATTAACAATAAGCAAAGTTATTATTAAAACGTTTATTATTAAATGTGACTGTATATGTTATTGTTAGTCTTAAAATATCTGTTAACATAAAAAATCATCTTTATCGAAAGTATACAATTTCATATATATAGTTCAGTTGTATAAACAAAATTGCCTCAAATTGGTAGTTAAGACCCAGAAATAGTAACATTAACATCAACAACAACAAGATAGTATAATATTTCGGTATTACTCATGACGGTAATTTCAAATATATTATACACAAATAAGACCATAAAAATGACAGGCATACCCCCCCCCCCGCTAATTGTTTATGAATACATACACTATGACAACCGCCATTGTATGCAGAACATTTAAACTAATTATCAACAACTCAGTGGTGTAATACAAATTGCCCACCCCTTAATTTTAGCCCGATTATCTGGGCTTGCTGAGATGCAATTTCCAAAAGCAAGGAAAAGCAAAACAGTCATGTTGACCCAAATTTGTTTACAACTATCGGGTAGGTCCAGCAAAATGGCCTCAGGAGATGGGATAGTCGATTGTTTACGACTTAGTGTGCATCACATCGCATCCACCACACACATGCACCAGCATAGAGAGTTCAGTAAGGATAAACCGCCTCAATACTATAATGTCCATTAGTTACCTCCCTCGGGCAATTATGAAATGTATTTGGAAGTACATCGACATTGAAAAAATACAGTGCGCGATAGCGGCAACCCTATCTATCCTGCTTTTCCCGACCTCCTAATATTAATTATAAATATATTACTGTACTAATATATTATAATATACATGTAGCAGATAAGTAAGCACACAGAGATCTCCGCGTGGTTTTCATTTTCGTCAACTCTCCCTTGCCTTGCGGTCGTCAATGTCAAATTCCCACACATGGCGATGCAATATAGAACGCCGAACAACAAGTCAGAAAAACCAAAGGCGAGACAGCTTAGTTAATGTGTAGGTAGGGAGGATAATCGCATGAACTCTTACACCAGCGTAGGTGGATTTGTTTACGGAAAAAACGATGGTACCGTCTGCTTCCTCTGTGATGTGCTGTGTGCCTGCGCCACTGCCTCTGACTCTAAACCAGTAAGTCAATTTGATTTAGCTGGTCTTACCAACCAACATGTTTTGTGTGCGCAATTACTGAAACAACTTACTATATCGTGTATGATAATGCGTAGGCGCAGAGTCGTGTTGACCAAAAACAATAATAAACATGCACACACACACATACGCATGGCCATGAGGGGGACAGATTCTAACGATGGAAGATGAACGGCTACTGGATAAGCCTTTATCGTAGATTACACACAGCTGAATGGGTAGTTTAGGGACTATTATATAGTTTGTTTTGTCTGATATAAAAGAACTCCTGATAATAATCATATGTAGACTTGTATTATTTTATATTACTCAGATTATATTAATCATGTATACAATTACCAGATGCTATATTGTTGGATTTAAGAATGGACTAAACACAAGTTAATTACATAATTCAGCAATATAATCAATTTACAGTATTAAATGAAATCCTATATTTGCTGAAAAATAATATTATATATAATTATGTATAACAATTGTATTAATTTTTAATATTATTAGAATTTATACTATGTATTAATAACAATAAAACATCGAAATATTTATATCTGAGTATATATGTATACTCCTTTTTAGGGTAAACATTAAAACACGTAAGATTTCCTTTAGAAACTTTTTCAGTACAACATAATCTTTTTATTCTAAGTAATAAAATATTTTTGTTTATTTTATATATAGTATATTATATATTATATATTTTTAAGTAAGGAGGGTAAATTACAAAAATCAAACATAGTCAACTTTTATTGAATTCCATATAATATTTTTTTATCGCCAAAAATGGCAAAAAGCTGGTTAGCTACAGACAATTTTAAAAGATATAAATTCATTCAAACC
>JAYRBW010027117.1:0-12356 GCA_036023295.1 Invenusta paracnida
TATCGACAAAGTCGACGAGTACACCAATCAATTAATAACAATAATATTTCTTCCAACAATAACAACTCTAGAACTGAAAATGTTCGTGTTTTCCGAACGATGATGGTTCTAGTGGCTGTATATCTCGCTACATTTCTCCCCTATTGTTTGTATGCTATTTTTTTTAAAGATAACGTTTGGATGATGCTATTTTTAGGCGATTTGACGAGTCTGGGTACCATTTTGAATCCCATGGTGTACATGTTTATGAATACTAAGTTGAGGGCTAAACTAGTTCGCTGTTGCAGCTGTAATTCTTCTTCTTCCGATCGTTAAGTGGAAAAGTCGCAGTAAATTTTTTATTAACATTCCCATATAAAAAACTTATCCGTTTAAACGTTTACCTTACTCAAAGCAATGATAATTAGAATACTTTTTAATGTTATTTACAAGTATGTGAAAGCTTCTATATATATTTCTGTGTACAAGCATATACACATACACATGTAAACGTTCCAAAGAACATGTTATTATACATATTGTCAGAAATCTATTCTATTATTAGTATTATGATTATATTTTTCTTATTATATTGTTTATTGGATCATATACGAGGCATAATTACACAGCGATCCATAACACGAAATTATATTCAAAAGCAATGTAGGAAGCAATTTAGGTATAGGCAATATATCATATTTATTATTTTACATCAAAATAACCACATTAAATTTTAAATTCATGATCAAGTATTATAATAAATATACATATACGGAAATATAATATCAAAGAATGCTCCGACAAATGAAATCATAGGCTAGCATATTTAGATATTTTTGCCGGGGGACGGGAGGTGGCTCAGGGGTAGTGTTGTGTTGGGTTCAAAACCCAATTCGAAACCAAAATAAATTCTCCCGTCCCTGGCTGGCAGCTTTGCTTGCCGAATATATAGCGAACTCGAAAGGGTTCGTTGATTTGTTGTTCCACTTTATGTGTACCTATTCACGGATTTTGCGGCTAAATCTATTTAAAAAATAATAATGATAATTTCAAATTACCTCAATAATCCTTTTTGTGAATTTTCTATTGATAACATTTTACGCATTAAGTATGCATTCAAATTCACCATTATTGCTTCTATTTTGTAAAATGCCTTTCTCGCTTTGAAAATTAAACCACAGGAGTTGTTCAAACACTTGATATGTTTTGTGTTTGCATAAGGACACCACGTTTTAAGGATAACATCATGATAGGGATGGAAATTATGAAATGTCAGAAACCATGTGGTTACACAGTACAAACAACAGGAACAAACAACACGTATTTTTCCAGAAAATTTGGAAGCCATATTTAATTAATTGTTTGCGTGCGAATATTGCTTACCTGTTAAACATATATTCATGTTTTCTTGTACAATAATTCAGACAAATGTTAGTTAAAAACATAAAGCATAATAAACATTTTATGTTATGTTAATAACTGCATAAAAAATGATCAAATAAAAATAAACAAATAAATTAAAATACAAAACAGTAATTAAAACACGTAATTTCTGTTTCCACTTCATTGAAAACATTGAAAAACATATAATCTCATTTAAAAAATAATTCTTTAAATACTAGATTTTTCATTTAACTGATGATTATTGAAAAGCTGTAATGTGTTTACCTTTACTCAAACTTTTCCAAACAAAAATATTTAAACTAATTTAATTTCCAAATTCGTAAATAAAGAATAATTTCAATTAATCAAATAAAATGTTTCTAAGGCTTAATTGATTAATTATGAATCAAGCGTACTCGTTTCTGCTTTTAGAACAGACTTTTCTGTAAAATAACCTCATCTCTATAACTTAATATACAATTTAATTGACATGAAATCTGTCGCCTTTAAAATAGACTAGCTAAAAGACTAATTTACCAAGCAAGGCCATCAGAATTCCACAAAGACCCGTGCCAGAACCGAGCTCCAAAACTCGTTTACCATGACGAAGATCAGAGCGAGAAAAAAGAAGAGAAGAGAGCACAATTGCCTGGAAGAAGGAAGTTACAAAATAAACTTGAAATAAAAACGATAGTTAGAATGTATAAAGAAAATACTATACAAAGAAATTTAAAACTGCGAGCAGGGTGGCATACCAACGATCCACGGAATGTTGCCATAATATAGAAAAACTAATTTAAATAACTTTTACAACATAATTACAAATAATTACAGCGATTTCTGGAAGGTTACAAACCAACCAAAATTGTAGACGTGTTTGTTATAAAAAGATGCATAATTTCGTTTTTTCAAATTTCAAAAATGTACTACAATATACACGATTCTAATTTTAAAAAATGTCAGTTTATAACATTCAACAAAGAATATTTTACAAAGCAAATGATAAAACTAAGCATTATTTATTGAACAATGCATACACAAGCTTTTGCTAGACATTAATATAAAATCGTTAAGACACAAAAAAATCCATAAATAAAACAAATTTACATCGAATTATCCTTTTTGAATTGCTAGTATATAATATAAACAGTTCTGAACATAAATATTTCCCAATAAAACGATTTGCAATATTTAATTCAGGCATTCTAATTATATCTTGAGTAAAAAAGTATCTTTTGATTATTTATTTTTGTTACACGCACTTTTTAGAGAATTACCAATAAACCATTCAATCTTCAAACCAATTATATGTATATAAGGTGTGGAATATAAGATAAATGATTGCTTTGTTTTTGTCGTCGTATACTTGTAATTATGAAGCAATGGTCGCCGTGAATTTTTATAGATCATCATAGATCATTCAAAGAATTATTATTTTTCATAGATGGGTATATTTCAATGAAATTGTCTTTCTCAAAACAAAATATACTTATATAAAGTTAATAGCAAAAATAGGTAAATATATTCAAATCGAGTGACCATCAAACTCTTGGAATGCCTCGCATAATAATCTAAATAATACATAATATATGTACATATACCCAAAATGATACAGAAAAATATCTTACGTAAAACCAAATTACACAGTTACATATTTGTGTATTATACAAATGCATGGTTTTGACCTAGAAGTCACTCCAAGAAACTTGAGGGCCATAAATAAATAAAAAGCCTTTCATCTAGCTTTCTCAATAGATATTACAATATTTTCCTTCTCAATATACTATATTTGCCGACGATTTCACAACCATTGTGCCCAATAATTATATCTATAGTCAATATATACTTATATATATTTAATGTAATCATCGTATAGGGTCTTTCGATTGTAATGGCATACATATTTTGTTTTATTCATATAGGTAATCATATAGGTAATAATATACTTGTAATCGTAAAGTAACTAATACATTTGTTACCTCGTGCCATTGTTCCAACTTATGCATATGTTTATAATTTCTGTTGATTCTAGTTATTTGAGCGACGGTGCGTGCGGTATAGTTAGAGTTTTTCTGAATAAGTTTTGAATTTGAATGAAATATAAAAATGGGTTGCTAGAGGTTTTATTAAGAATCATAACTAAGTGTAAGAAGAAGGAAGGTTAATCTCCGAAAATGAGTTGTGAGATATTGAGTTGATTAAGAGTTGATTAAGAGTTGATAAAGAGTTCGTAATGAATCGAATTAAAAGAAATTAAGTTGTTCCGGTAAGTTGGAAGAATGAGCTAGTAAATTCCTAATTGAAGAATGCGTAGGAATAAAATAATGGTAGAGTTAGTCCTAATGATTTCCTGTAATTTCTTGTCGAAATGTATTTTTTGTTATGTTCCTAAATTTATGTCTTTATTGTGCTTTGATACTCGGGCATAATTACATTTAATTAATTATATTAATTGAGTAGAGCCAAATAGGAATCCTAGAGATAGATTTGATCAGTGTTATCTGGTATCATTTATTTCGTTGATATTTCGGTAACACATTTAATATATATTCATTATATTTATTAAGAAATTTCCCCATCATATATTAATCCGTTTATATCTGATCAATTATTTTATTTTCCTGATATTGATAATAAGTGGAGGAAGGCATTAAAATAAAATATCATTCTTAATTTGTTTTTGTAGAAAGAAAATGATTCAAAGAGTTTGTTTGAAATTAAACTATTATAACGAGCCTTCATGAAAAATGTATGTCCTCTTTGTTATATATTTCAATGTATATTTTACATATTCCATAAGTAACAACAAATCAAGTATTCATAAAACAGAAACAATAGATATCCCACACAATTTAAAAACTATTTAATAGATATTAAATAGTAACCCTGATTATTGGATGTTCCTCATGAATTAGAAAAGATACTCAGTAATAATAATAATTTTAAAAACTTGCAATATTTTGAGCAGAACACTTCAAAACAGATATTATTAATAGTTTAGTCACAAACAAAGTTCAACTTACTGCATCCCAGACAACAGCAGCTACACCACCAGCATTCCAGTTCTGTCCAATTGTGATGCGATGATCACCAAACTGAAAACAGCGTTCCCCCTTCCAGAAGGGATTTATAACATTCTCACGATAAGGAACCAGAGCTAAAAATATAAATACGAGAAAAGAAAAATAGTTTTATATTATTGAAAGCACTATCCAGTTATTTTCACACGGTATAAATTCAAGATTGGCTACGCATTTTAAATCTAAATTTTATAATTCTATTTAAAATATTTCCTAGATATAATTTTGACGTTTAACTGGTACTAAAAGATGATAAATAGAGAACATAAATATTTGATGCTTGTCTACATTTTTTGTTTTACCTCGACGAAATTGTTACTCATCCATTTCAGATCGTTACTTCTATTGATAAAAAACACCCAGGCAAATCTACCCAATTCGTCAATCAAATGTTAATGTCAATCAAAACTGACAAAAATAAATCATTATTATAACACATATTTAACTAAAATTATTCATTTTCAAAAGCAAAATAGATAAAAAAATTTTAAATTCAATTTAATATCTTGTTTTTAACAGTGCCTGACGATTAAGTCGATATCAAAATTGAAATTTTCCAAATAGCCTCGTCTGATTTATTGGTATTCAAAAATTGGCCTATATTCTCCATGGCATTAATGACTAGAGCTAATAGCATCTCTCAAAGTATTCTATTCACTACCGCTCACAAATAATTTCAGAAAAACTTGTCTAGAATGTATTTCTTTCTTCAGTATTTGAGTATGAATGATTTTTAATTACTTCAATACGTTAACAATTTTTATGCATAGTAACAAGTACCAATATGTTACATAAATATTGTTGTGTGTATTGTTAAAATGTGTAAGATTCCCATTGCTACACTTTATTTTACGAATAAACGTTATATTATTATTATTATTACAACGCTTCATACGCAAAGTTTAGAAAAGCTTTAAAAATTACAATAGTCTCTATCAGAGACTAACTACACCATTATTCCTGAAACAAATCTTCACAATCCAGCAAATAGATGCACTTAATAATAAGAGCACGAAAAAACTACTTAATTATTTGATCTGTAAACATAGATAGGTACAAAAAGAGTACCTTAAAAATACAGCGATACTAATTTTTTATTGTACTGATGATGTGTAATATGTTTGCATGCAATAATTGTAATACTAAACCATCTGAAATTAGCATATATATGACAACTCAATAAATCTTATACGTACGAGTTTGTTGAGTTTGTTTAAAGGTATATAAAGGAATTCAGGTATCAAAATATATATATAATTATAGCGGGACGATACATATAGATTTTTAATTTATGGCCTCTGAGGTTAATCTAATTAAATGTCACAAATGAGCATCGCCTATTAGACACATCTCTATACCTCATTTACCAATGGCACTCTAAGATTAATTAGTCAGTAGTGATCTACTGTGGTATCCATGGCCTATCAACTATGCAAAACCAGCAGGGGGTAAGACACCATTTAATGAATCAGTGAGTCGCATTTATCGACTCATTAAAATTATAACATTGCACATTCAAGACTGGGTGATAGCAAGTAAGGAGTGCATAAATAATAGACTTCACAGTGAGTAAAAGGTAGGAGAATATAATAGCCAGGATCAAAGTATATCAGTCAATCAATGAATTCAGAATGAAATGGTTGACGAGTATCCAAGTTCAAGTGCCTTTTCCGCCAAAGTCGCAAGAAGCCTACATCACCGCTCGAATTTTCACCCCTTTCCAACGCCACATACCACCAGCCCCTGGTCCCGACGTAAAGGATGACACGAATCTCTCTCTTCTTTCGTGCTCCGATTATGACAACAAATCAACAGTCAGCCTCACCACAAAATCACAGAAGCGAAAGACAAAAGACAACCACACGATAGCGGCAGCTGCTCTAGTCGATAATCCAGTCTCCGAAGAAGCGGCAGTTTCCGCTCGACTTAACTACCTACTAGACGAGGCAGGTAAGCTCAACTTTCCCGGGGACAGTCGAGATGTGATAAGGAACGAGTTTATCGATCAGCCAAATCGGCGTTACATAGACGCCGACTTCAGCCGAGAAGGTATCTACCCACAAAACATTGGGATTTCATCTCTTCTTCATCAGGTTGTCCGAGAGGAGGTGGTGCGTAATCTCACCAAAATTCGGTTCTCATCGCCCAACCATCGTGATCTCAACTATTGGGAGAGTCGAAAACCCTTCACAGCTGCCTTCACGATGCACAGATCCCGTCAGTGGCTCGCTGAGTTGCCAACCTCTTCAGAACAGTTTACCAACGAGTGTATTCAATTAACCAGTGGATAATACACTGTGTAGCAGTCATACTGATGCCATTCTAGTGATTCTCAACAGTTGCATTTTGTCTTTTGAAAAAGGGACGTATATTACATGCAAAACGCAAACTATAAAAAAACTATTACTCGATATGCAGAAAGTAATAAACAATTAAACAATAGACTTATAAACATCAATAATTGTCATGAGTTGGAGTTTTAATGTAATACTATCATGACTTACTTATAGGAGAAATAAATCCTATCCGTAGAACAAGCATGAAACACCACTTCTCTTTTAATATTTTAAATTTTGAGTATTTCAAAAATCGTTACTCATTCTTTTCTCATAATCCGTTTGCAGCTATTTCTTACACTCACAATTCCCCATTATATCAACTAGGCTTTTTATAAAAACTGAATGTTTACCGTTATTGATATATAGTAAAAAATTTTACTGAAAAAGACCACTGAATTTCGAATCAACCTTTATATGTATATATCATAGGAATTTCAATCGTTTTTATTATTGCTAATTACATAAATACTTAGCTGGCTCACCCAGAACATTAAAAAAATAACAGAAAACACTTTTACAAAATAACAAATAACTGTACTATATACTTTTAGAAAATAAAAGACAACAAAAATATACTATACAATTGTATATACAATTACACAAATAAAACAATAACATAAAATACATTTAAAATATAGAGCTGTCTTTTTTATAAAAATCATTACTTTACTATGTATGAGTTTACTATCTTAAAAACACCTTGAATAATTAATATACATATATATACATAAATTACATATTTGTGCTACAAATATATACTTTCTCTCCCAATTTCAAATGTACATTAATAACATACACACACTCACCTATTATATACTTACATATATTTTACAATAATCAACTATATATATGTATAATATTAAATCGTATATATATATATATATATATATATTTAGTTACAACTTACTTTATAAACAAAATGTAATAAATAATAATAATAATAGATGTTATCATCTAAACCTTGTACTTTACAATGTCAATATAAATATGATCCTTCATTGTGTCTTTACTAGAAATATTTGTATGATCAACTGTTTTTCTAAGTTGCTACCATCATTGTATATCTTTACTAGAAACCATTTTAACTGGCTTCTTTGTAAGAAAGTTTGTAGATAAGAATGTATGTAAGTGAGTTTTAAATTTTAGTGTCAGTTACTCAAAAACAATAATAGCTATAAAAAAACAATAATACTGCTAGTTTTGTTTGTAATATCTTTCATTCATTTTATTGTAATCTATAGTCTGAGTCACTAATCAATGTTAATAAAAATTAACAATTATAATATTAATTTTTCAAAAAATTATGAAAAACTTAATAATATGTGTATGTATATTAATTTTGTTATTTTACAAATTGGAAATATACAAAAAATAAATATGCATTTATTAATATAATCTTTATAATATCTTTATAAATATAAGTAGTGTAAATGTGTATGAAATATGCAAGCAAATAGATTAGGTACCCATACAGATAAATGATAGTATTTGTGTGAAATAATATAAATGTGCATTATGTTTGGTTTAAAATTAAAGATAATGAAACATACTTTCCATAGTTGATACTTTAGATTTGCTTAAACATAAAAACAAGTTTTTTAAGACATGGTTTTAAATCAATTTTGTTAGAAAATGTTAAACTACACAAATGATACTTTGAAACTTATTTGTAAGCTTTGTTATAAACATGCAATATATTCATAATTATATATATTCATATAGAGAACATGATTAGCTTTTGAAAAAATCTAAAAATTAAATAATTCAAACTTTAAAAATTTAATAGTGTCATGATTAAACATCAAACTTTACATTTTTCCGAAAATTATAATAATTTTATAGAAATTCAATTTTCAAATATTTCCCAGCAACTCACCATGCATATATATATATACTAGTCTAAAGATAAGTACAAATGTTAATTTCTTTTTATCTTTATGGAGCTAACTTGTGCAAAGATTTCAAGAAATTCTTTTTTTGCATTATCATACAAACATGTTATTGTTCATCATATGAATGCTATACTTATAAATGTTTCAAATTAATACCCCCAGCTAGGCCATATAATTAAATTTTCAAACATAATAATTTTTTTTTAATAAGTATACAATTATATGTATACTTATATACACTAACAGTTGTATTAACCAAAGCACTAATAAAAATAAACAATAATGAAATCATATATCTTGTTATATATTATTTTAAAATAAACAGGTTTATATAATATATAAATATGTACAAATTAAATTAAATGTTTAACAAAATATGGTTAGATATGTTAAGTCTCAAAAATCATTCAAATTAAAACAAAATTAAATTCATCTAAATCTGAGTGAAAATCATTCATTCATATGCAGTGAATGTTGTCTAATAAAGCTGGCAAAACATTGGAAAATTCTAATTTGGAGAAATCAACATTATTAAATAAATCTGAAAATAATTGTTTCTAATAAAATAAATTTCTTAAGAAAAGTGGATGTGGAGATTACTAAAGTAGGCTATTAGTTTGTCATAAATATCTCCAGGATAAATAAAATAATTTAATCTAAACATTTAATTTTTAGATGAACAATTTTTAATTTAATTACAACTATTGAAATATGCAATCATTTAAAGTATAATCATAAACAAGAAAAGGAAGTTAACAGTTCAAATTTACATTCAATAATTTTAATAGTTCTTGATAAAATCCAAATCTACATACAAGAACAAAATAAATGGTCAGTAGAACTATATATATATCATGTCTCTTTATTGAAATTGTTATTGTAGTAGAGTCTGGATTTTAAAGGGTGTTATTAAAAAGAAAAATATATAAGAAAGTTGATACAATATCTGTTTGTAGATAACAATTTCTTAACTTACTATATATAGAATTCTTATAGACAGTCTATTCTATGGTTTAGTATTCAGAAATGCTAGTTGAGCAATTCTATTCAAGAATTTTTTGTTACATATATTAAATTGTAAAATATCCTACTTTAAAAAAAAATTCAAACACTAATGCTACAATAATCAGTATAGATTACATTTTATAGGGTCAATTATATAGAATAATATATGTTCTGATATCAAATCAATTGAATCATTAACAACTAAATTATTAGCAGGCATCATAGTGCTGATAATAAAATTTCTAGAAAAAAGGGGAAATGTTCAGTGGGAAAAAGGGAAAAGCAGTTCCACACATACTGAATATGAGTAAGTAATATTGTCAATAATAAAAGCAATGCATGGGGGTGCAGCATCTGAATAAGCAAATGATCATAAACATGTTTACTTCACAAAGTGTTTGTTATTAAACAGGAGATTTATATTAACATTTTGTAAACTAAATATCCAAATTTGTTTGTTTCTTCTTTGTGGGAGGTGTTTTCACTGCTCATCATTTTCACTACAGCACTTACATTGGGAGCATAATGGTTATGATGATTGCTGTTTCACTGCCAAATTTTGGAGGGATTGTTTCAGGTACTGTTTGCATGCCTAAGCAGCAGCAGCAGACAGGAAGATTCTATTTCTCTCTGCTTTTGATACAATCTGAGTTTTTTATAGACTTGCTAAGTGGTCTTCACACTTACTTCTGGTGCTTTCCAACTCTATGTCACATTGCTGGGATGCATTTTGAAGTTTTTGTGCAAACAGTTTTTCTACAAGATCATAAATAATATCATTATGTAAGAATTTGTGGCATGCATTTGTATTTTCCGATTTAAAGAAGTATGTGGCTGTCTGAAAAGCATTCAGCATTTGTACTCAAAGTTTGATGTTTGCAAATTCATTGTTGTGATATTTGGCTGAAATTGCACTCGACCTCTGGACCATGGAAAATGGATAGTATACTAATAGTCAGTTTGGAAAGAATAGGAAACTGTTCACTGTACTTCAGCTACTACTCATCTATTCTACACTGTCCAGCAGTAGGAATCATTTTACTGACCATTACTAAACCTCTATTTCAAAAGATAACAGTTCATCTGTAGTCACAATAGTTGTTTCTTTGGATAAATCAAGAAGTAGGTGCATGTGATTCTTTTGCAGAACATTTCTGAAGATAATGCAGATAGGTGATGAAGAAATTTATTCTGAAAAGGCAGTATTATTTCAAATAGTTTTCTGTCTTCAAATATGCATCATGTAATCATTCTTTTGTTGATTGTATATTATATTTCTCAGCACTTCCAAAGAATATTTTGTCAACTGACAGTAAATTGCTCTTGAGATCTAATTGCATGAGCTTGATAGCTCATTTCTTTGCAATGACATCATGGAAAGCTAGAAAAGAGTAGAACAAGTCTTCCTGGTGCTCATATAATGTATGTATCATTGGCTGAGACTTTGAAAGACTAAAGTGTACATTTTGAGTGAAGGTAATATGCTTGTGTATAAATTAAGAGACAAGGTTTCATGGCATTGATAAAACCAGCATTGTATAATGCATTCTACTCTCCCTTTTCTTGTTAGTAAAAGATTTCTTCATGTGGAATTTTTGAATATCACAGATCCAAGTTCTACTTGCAACTGTTATGCTACATCTCCTGTAAATTTTCTAGACTATAAGATGACATGTGTATACACAGTTTTGTCATCAACAAAACAATAGAATGAAAGAATATAGGCATCCATTAATTGCAGAGTATCACAGGTATAATTGTAGTTTGAAAGACATTGTGTGGTGCAGTATCCTTATGGAATAGTATATATGCCTCTTCAGAATAGCTTTATATATCCCACTAATATAGTTTAATATATTGGAACTGTGTAAATAAATAAATAAATAATAACAATAAATTACATAAATTGAAATATTTTCTGTTTAAAATACTTACTTATAAACATTTATAAATTATTTGAGTCTATAAAAAAATAGTTAAACTAATATTAGGCTGTAAGCTTATAAAATTTTATAAAGTTCTGTTTAATTCTTTTAACTGAATCTAATGATATATAATAATCTAAATATTAATCTATATAAAAAGTGTAGTACATATATAGATTATTTCTTAATTTATAATTAGGTTTTAAACTTAAATAAAGTTATTATAAATTATTAAAAATATATTGCATAAAAAACCCTTAAATTTCAAGTAGTTATAAAAATAATATATTGTAAGTATATGGTAATAACATATATTTAACAATGAATATCTATAACTAAATATTTCAGTTATAAAAAGAATGTATTAAAGTCAACCAATAAATAATAAATTATGACAGATTAATCTAATTAGCTAATCAGAAATTTGTTAAGAAAAGCTCAACACTACTGAACTATTTTTTATCAAAAATAATTTGTTTAGAAAGCTTGCAAACTCATTTATTTGGGCAAATTTATTGCTCCATTTTTAATTTGCCCATTGGCATGTAATTGTAACAGTGATTTAGCCTTAGGCTTAGAATAAAGTCAAACAGATTTATTGCTCCCTTATTATTTCAATTACTAGCAGCAAGTTAACTGAAAGTAGGTTTCATTTTTTAAGTTATGAAAAAAGTTTAGTTAATAATGGTTAATGGTTATTGCTAATAATGAGCCAGCCAATTTTACTTCTGTTGTATAACTGCATAATTGAAG
>JAYRBW010027128.1:0-12356 GCA_036023295.1 Invenusta paracnida
TGATAAAGCTGTAAAGCGAAACGTCAACTGAATTACAATACAGTCAGTATCTGAAGAAGTAATCTTTTTTTTTTTTTATTAATATATGGTTATACATTGTTTGTAAATATACCAGTATATAAAAACATAACCTTAAACGCATTTAAAGATATACCTATACCTACGTTCATTGTATACTGTGACTGAAAATATGGTTTTTATGCATAGGTTTAATATTACAAATATACACATTGTACCTACGACTAATAGGTTATAATGAGCCAAAAATAATTTGAAAACTCGTGATTTATGCCATTTATATATATCTATATATATATAGGTTCTAATTAATAAACATACAAGTTTGTTTTACTTAGTATATTCATATATATATGTATTTTCAATAAAAAGTCACATATTAGGTATACCGAAAGATAATTAATATTTTGATAGTTTTAAACCTTATTATTTACTAAATAATAATAAAAATGAGTTACTTAAAATTGAAATAATACTATATATTAACATTTATCTATAAACATCTACAACATATATAACATGAATTGAAATTTATTCTCTGATCATAACCTTATATCCTTTCATGTATACATATGACCTAAAAATGAAAACTAATGGCATAGATTGAGGTTGGATGTCCTCGTAAAATGTAGTATAAAATTAAAGAACATATGGAATAATCGGATAACATAATATTAACTCTTCATTTATTAAAATATTTTGTACTAATTAGGAGCTAATTGGTTCAACTATGCGATAAAAAATACAAAATTTGAAGAGCAAAATAATGTATCCCTCTCCCACGCACGTATTTCAAATGAGCTTAAAAAGGTAACACGCAACACATGATGCTGTGTTAATGCTAATTATAGATGCGTATACATATGTCGATAATGTTGGGCCGATTATAATATTATGAAAGTTTTGATTTCAATGCGACTGCAATCAGAAGCAGTAGTCCATCTCGTTAGTGTTGAAAACATGTTATCAGCTGCTTGCAATACAGGATACCGTGGAAAACAGAAATTGCGTGGCTGTATGTCCAGTAAATATAGAAATTATTTAGAATGTATCATTTTTATTACGATGTATGTGAAATGAGTTACACGCCAGCTTCATCGAATTTAATTTAATTTCCATGCCATGCTTTACTCCAAAATACAAATAAATTTAGATATTTTCCGATTTTCGAATTAGATAAAATTAGACTGTATATCTTAAATATTGGACAGTACGCGGTAGTATAGATGTCTAAATGAAGATATGATACATGTTAATATATATATATATATATATATTATGAAAAATCTATTTAGGATTTCATGATTAAGATAGGATATAATACACACTTTCGTAGAACTAGCTATTACTAGCTCAATTTCAATTATAGGTATATACCGATATTGACATAATTGGTACTTATTTAGCTGACTGATTATATTTATTATATCTACACTGCAGCAAAATTTGGTATTTTATGCGTCTTTAAATATAATCATATATGAACTGGCAACGGTAAAACATTAATGTTATAATTATTGAACAAATGAATTAAATTGTTCTTTCTTTTCTATGACAGGGACCTGGGGAAGACTAAAATTCCCTTCTGTTATTATACCAAAGACACTGTTCTTTTAAAAATATTTGCCCATAATATTTAAAAAATCCGAATATAAGTGTTTTTATCGAATATGATCATAATGTTCAAAACATTTTCTTTAAAATTAAATAAGGTAATTTCTCATCACTCTTTATATATACTACATATATTCAAATATTTAGTTTAGTGCGAAAAAAAGTTTTTGGTGAAAGAGTTGCTAATGAATTTGCTTCTAAATGCTCTCGACTTACATATTTATTCGAGTAATGTATATATAAAGAGATTTAAGATTATCCATGTTGTTATTTTCTAGACAATATACATTTTAGTTTATAGAAAACAAAATGACGAATTTTGTTTAGATAAGGTAATGTATGTTTCTATAACTCAAAACTTTTTTATTCAGAAAAGCCACCATTCCCTATTTAAATTAATATAACAATGACTTATTTGCCCATTTTATAGATTATGCTTATTTACAACTGTCTAAAAATTATAATAATATACTGTTACCCTTTCAAAAGGTATTTTAGTAATATAAAACACAAATTTAATAAATATAAATTGGGCAGCACGTATATTCTAATCTGGAAATATGGCAAAATCGTCATTAAAGTATCGTAATTTAAATAGGGTATGGTTGAATTTGATTGCTCATCACATTTTTAGATAGGAAATCCTACAATGGCTTATATTTGTATTAATATCATAATAACGAATTTGCTTTTCTTGTGGATTTTACCTATTAATATTATTATAAAAAAAAATACACGAATAACCATCGGGTTTTCTCTTTTTTTTATTTTAAGAAGGTGTCCTGGTCTTACTAGTTACTATAATTACTCCATTCATTTAATTAATAATAGATAAATTATTTTAATTTATTGTATAATTATAATCTGTGCATATATGCACATATTTTATATATAAAATAAAAGTAAATTATCTATGGTAGGTAAATAAAATATTTTATTTAATCGATAACTGATTAAATTATTTGAAGAAAAACATGTGGAAAATACCTACAATTTTATCATAACCTAATGATTTCAACTTATGTCTAACTGTATATAAAAAATAAAAAATATGGCTTATAAAGAAATGTCCGGTTTATCTATATATTGACATACATATAGATAATACGTATACATATTTTCTGCACTAGCTGGACATGACTAGGCATAATATCTATATTCATATCTACATATATATAATAATACACATTAGTATTATATTAGAGTATATACATATATGATAAATGTTGGCGGATTATCATGTCATATATATATAACTAAATCATACAGCATATAGTAATAGTTGTAAGGTTATTAAAAGTTGTTGATCTTTTTCTTTCTTATCACCCCCCATCCCCCCTGGATACTGCACAAGCAAACAAAAGTACATCAGAAACTATGTAAAGAAGTACATATACAACTTAGTCATATTGAAGAAACGAATATCTTATTTTCGTCTAGTGGTTTGATTTACTACCACCCAATCATCGGATCAATCTTCAATGTATCTCTGTAAGCCTGTAGCAGGGGGTTAATATAAACCTTATGTGAGAGGGGAAAAAAGAAGACATTTTAATAAAAGCAGCACAGATTTATACAATATAAGACCAAATATAATCGTATGAGGTTACGGATATAGTTTTAATTTCTACCAAATAGAAGAACTAGAAGAAATAGCGACAATAGATATCTTATGTCAACATACTGCCTCGACAAAAATGAGGAATAGTAGCAAAATATAAGGGATGAGAGACAGTCAACAACCCACTTTCAATTCATGGATCGGAGCCCTTTTACTGTTCTATAATAGTGGAAAGATAGGCCGATGCAAGAAATTTAAATACTTTAAAAATGCTCTCTTTAAGAGCTATGTCCACCAAGCATGAGACAAGGCGATGAGATGCGACGCGACTAACTACTCTTTACTAACTATATATTAATATATTCTCACAAAATATACGGTCATTATATTTCATTGTTTCTACTTCCCTATTATAACTACGCCGGTTAGTATTGAAGCATTTGTTTCGTCGGGCGGCGCCGCAAAATTTAGCAAATAATTTAAAACTTTAACTTGCCACTCGTGTCGAGCTTAATGGTGCTCTTAGATATTTAGTCTCAGTTATATTTAAAAAGATCAAGAGGAACTTTTCAGTTATAATAGTATATATTTATTCTCTGTTATTAATATTTTCATTTCAATTTTAACTAACTATAATTGAGTGTAACTTGAAGTGCAATTAAATACATAAGCGCTGTTTTTTACAGTTTGATATTGTGACTAAATGCTTAATATTTGTACAAGATATTCGAAATACATATTCTTAAATCAAATCATTAATCAAATAATTAAATTATTTTAATTCTTTGGAAACATTTAAACTTGTTTCACTTTAACTTTCGAAAGTAATTTTCAAATAAATGCAGTTAAAGTATAGTAAAATGAGAGAAAATGGCACAATGGAACACAGAATAGAGTACATTTGAAGAAATGGCTATCGGCATGCTACATCTTTTTCTAAGAATATAAATGTACTTAACTTCAGATACATCTATTTATCTGCTATCTATTTGATGCGGGGTGACCGTATTCCACGCGCACACATGTGTTAAAGATTGATGATTTAAATATAAGACTTATGATGCTAAACGTTGAGCGATTATAAGATTTTACTAATTTTCATGTGTCGTAAATAGTTATAATCTAATAAGTAGATTGAAAGCAATCAAATTATGAAACCTACACATATGTCATCAACCAAAAAGAATCAAAGCTCTATTATCGATAAAATCAATAAATATGTATAGTAGAGCGGAAGTTGATTGAAAATAAGAGAAAGAAGTATATAAGCATTATAAGCGGCAAGATCAAGAGGAATTATCCATGTACTCCACGTAATCATGTCTGAAGGAATCACTGTGCTTCTTTAAGGCATATATAGTTTTATAACATAAAAGTTTGGCAAATCTTTTGATGCAAAACATTTCGGTAATAAAATGATTATCATATATTGCTCTCTAATATAGTTATATTATACTCTTTTGATGTAGAAATTATTTATATTAAGTTGTCGGAAAAGTTGGACTTACAATTTATTACCGGCGAATATTCGTATGTGCAGGAGACGCTAGAAGTGTCTTAAGTAATGTGTTGACGTTTTCAGGTAATAAAATACAGCGCACGTAACACTGTATTTCGAAAATAGGAACGAATTCGCCGCAATATATATAACGTTTATTCTTCCGTATAGAAGAAAGTTCTTCGACCTTTTATGGTTTCAAATTAGGTAAGAGAATATTGCGGGGCAAGAATTTGAAAACATATGGTAGATATTTATAAATATTTTTAAAAGTGCAGCTTTATTGCATATGATACAAATGACGAAAAAACCAGTACAATTATTTTGTTTTTAATAATAGTGTGTGTAGCAACATAATACCTTTTTACATTGAATCTGGCATAAGTATACTATTGCTAATTTCAGGTTGAGCCATCCGTGTAATTTCTCTCAATGGGTTTGGTCCGCTCTCTGAAGGGTTGAAGTGGTGTTGTACACCCTACTACAAAGTAGTATGAGAGTTGCAGAACGCTAAAATTGGATTTCTCTTCTAGCATGGTGGCCAATGGCCGTTTGATTGAAGCTATGCATGACGGTCGATGAGACCTACATAAGTTCGAAACCGACCCTTTGCTGTCTCTCTCTGTGTTAGAAGAGAATGTTAACATCTCTAAATTATCACTGTATGTTTTCGTAAAATGTCATAAAAAAAGAAATTTTGAGTGCGTAACATGAAAATTGTAAAATTGTGTGATAAATGTGATTATAAATGTATCATTAAATAAAAATAATCAAAGATATTATAATACATATATATAATTCAGAACATAATTATTACGCATAAATTGGATATCAATCTACATTTATACATATATATTACACATTTCATTTGATTCAGATACTTTTACCAATCGACATCTACACAATGATCGGTGTAATTTCTATCTGTATCTGCGAAATTCATCCATAACATTAACTCTCTATAGTTAAAAACATGTAAGGTTTTTGAGCATTTTGCCGTGGTAAGCTAATTTATCGGATATTATCATTAAGCTTCATTTGATTTACATATCCATCATTATATCCGAGATCTACTATCCGAGATCTATATCCGAGATCTACTATCAGACGATCTCGGAGTACACTAAGAAATACGTAAAATGTTTTGGCTACGTAAAATTATTAATTCTTCTATATATACTTATGATATGGTTATTGATATTTATTATTTTTCGAGTCCCCATGATTTTTAATCGTACTTTAGGTATACAGACAACTGTATAAAAAAGTATAAATATTGTTAATTAAATATTTAAACAAGCTAGAATCTATCTGTTTAGATAAGTTATATCTTAATAAAGATATTTAATATGTATATAAGTTAAGTATGGTAAGATAAATAAGATAATACCTTATTAAATTATATTTTAGATATATATTATATCTTATTTAAAAATATATATTTAAAAATGATTTTGTAATTTATATTTACGTATAATAAAAGGCCTTTAATACTATAAAATATATAAATAATAATTATGTAAAATGAAATAATAAATATACTATAAATACAAAACTAAAAAATCAAATCACATATACTATTTGCATATAATAAATCATAGGCTATAAGCTATAAACTATATATATTGAAAGTTTGATAGACTAAATAATAAATAATTACATACAATTACATAGAATAAATCACAAAATATAACCATAAAGAAATCTTGAGCTTTTAGTTGATAACCATAGTATATAGTAAATATATATAATTCGATATAAGTCTAAAATCGTCTGCAACAATTAAAATTAGAAGCACAATTTTGTGCTATATTTTCCCGCTCTAGCTATACTTTTTAACACATTGTCTAAATTAATGATAATATATAATTATCTAAAATTTATTCGTATTATTTATTTAGGGTGTCATCATTCAATTTGCCATAAAACAAACTCGATAAAGATTTATAATAGTTTCCGCAAGTATTCTGTTTATTTTAAGTACACATGTTTTCGTTATATCTTTCCACACCTGCATAGGAAAACAATAAATTATTGTCAGATGTATAATAAATAATATATTTTATGGCAAGCTTTAGCAATTACAGCATAACATAATACCCTTGAGTTATGCACTGTTGATTTTATGCAGTATTGCTTCTGTCAATCATATTTATAAATCCACCGATAAATGTATGGATTATAAATATAGAAATTTGTAAAAAATATAACTGAATTCCTGTTTAGTTCTAGTTCATGTTTTATCGTTTCTTTTATATTTAATCACTTTTCAAGTGCTGAAAGCGCACAGCTGTAAGATAGTTTTATTAAGCTATTAGTTGTTATTGTACGTCATTCATGTTTAGAAATTACATTCAAAGTTTGTTAGTGTCATTTAAGGTACATTGATATTTAACATAAATAACTGAATTCATTTATATATATGTATAGTTGTATTTTTAGCCTATGTACCATTAAAGTTATATGCAAAGTATACTTAGAATAAAATTCTAATAATTCTAAGCTTTTTTAGTGTTAAATTTATCCATTGCAATCTATTGGAAAAATAAACAGTTTGCATAAAACTTAAAAATTATTTCAGATGTTAAAAACAAGTATAAAATAAAGAAAACATTCCTTTGAAAGTCTTATTAATAAAACTAGTTTGTTTTTTGTCGTTCATATATATTGAAAACATTTTAATATTGTGAAAATAACATTTTGTATGATGGAAGTTCTACTAGAAATTGGAATTGGAATTGGAAATGACATTGGCATTGACAAATTCATTTTGTTTTAATAAATATTGTATTTTACATTGTCCAACTGTTGTCTGCAATTTCAATCCATCTTGAGTGAACATGCATATATTACAATAAAAATAATTAATCGCGCTTGCAATATGAATGATGATTGAAAGTAAACGGAATATTAGTGACCTCTTTCATGTCCAAGTGACACAAGAGAGGCTAAGATTATTCAGGTGGTCTGTGGAAGTATTTGTCGACTTATAATTTAGTTTCATCCAAAGTTAACACGACGTTGTATAAGCTAGGAAACATGACACTTTGAAAGAATATTGTAAGTCATTTATGGGTAGGATATGTATTCCTAACCTTGTATGTATATTGTAATAATAAAAATCTCACCCGCGAATATGTATAGGTATATATTATATAAATCAGAGTATTAGAATTCTATCTTCCATAGACTTGATGGAAGTATTGGATTTTATAAAAAAGTGTTAAACATTATGGGTATATTCAAAAAGTTTATTTACTGTTTTTTTGCTAATTCAATCAAGAGAATTCAATATATCAGTAAAAAATTCAATTAAAGTTAATTAGAAAAATTCTTTCATTAGAATTTTGAAAGAAATACACAGATTTATATAATATACCTATACATATTCGCGGGTGAGATTTTTATTATTACAATATACATACAAGGTTAGGAATACATATCCTACACTGCAAATAAATGACTTACAATATTCTTTCAAAGTGTCATGTTTACTAGTTTATACAACGCCGTGTTAACTTTGGATGAAACTGAACTATAAGTCGACAAAGACTTCCACAGATATACAACCCCCGACAAAAGAAACGCCGCCCCATCAGCTTTTCACAATTATTACAAATAATGTAAAGCTATTAATCCAGAAGTAATTATATTATCAAGCACATCAATATAATGCGGTATTACATATATCAAGAACATTTTCACATAAAAATATAAGATGTAGCAATGTTAATTCAAATTTAAAACTTATAAAAAAGACAACAATGAAAAATATATGTGCATGTCTTTCATTCATGGTTTAACTGATAGTTGAAAGTGAGCTACTAATAAATAAGTATTACACATGAAATACCCCAAGAAACTTATAATGAGTAAAATAAATTTTACTACTATTTAGTTGTAGGATATATTTGTAGTCATACATTACCAATATATGTAATTTACTCACTACTAATATTGATACACTCTACTAAATGAATACAAAATTGATAAATAAACGAGCACACAAAACGTATATAATAATTAATTAATACCTTGAAAGTTTGACCAAAAATAAGATACTGTGGCATTAAGAAAAAAACGGGCGTTTGAAATACATTTAAATAAAATAAAAATAATAAATCGATATGCAGCGGACTTTCAGAAGAAAAGAAAATATTGTATCACCCTATTTATTACTTGAGGAAGACGAGCATTGATCCATTGAAAGACTCGGTGAAGCCACCGATATCTCATGGAGCTCTGTTCAAAGAATTCTGACAAACAATTTGAAAATGCGTAGTGTCTGTGCAAAGTGGGTGCAAATCAACAAGTACAAATCTTATTACGAGATTTAATGGAAGCGTCATGACAATTGATGAAAAATGGTTGTACAAAACCAATTTACTTTGGCTGAATAAGTTTCGTTGTTGGGTCCATGAACGAGGAGATCAGAGAGATAGTTAAAATCTTCCACGTCGAGTGACAAAAAGTTCAACATTATTCTTGTCATGAATTATCGAGAAGAATTCTGTTGCGAGGTGCTTAACTTAACCTAAATTCCCAATGAAACAATCAATGCTGACCGGTACATTGTTCTGGACTCATCTTGTGAAAATTTTGAGACGTGGCAATTTAACAATAATCCACGATAATGCACACGACACTAAGCCAGAACTGTAGAAGCTACTGATAATGGAATTGTAAGTTTTTCTCAGCCCCCTTATTCGCCAGATTTTAATCTTCTAGACCGATTCATTTTTAGAAATATTGAAACAGCAAGAAAGGATATTTCATTTAACACCACAGAAGAAGTAAGGCGATAGGTGAATAAGTGAATAACTACACCTGAGTGGCCACATTTAAATGCTCGACATTGACAAAGAAGTTATTGGTTTACTATATATTTGAATTACAAAAAATCGTAAAAAAAAAGAAGAATGAGGAAATTATCTTTGTACTATTTATTACAGTTTATTATCGGGATATTTTCATATGTACTACTGTATTTTCTTATTTATAAAAATATTTTTCTGGATTTCAAACGGAAATTTGTTCTGGTTATCCCTATATTATAAATAAGAAAAACAAGATGTTTACAAATTGGATAAACTGAAAGTTAAAACAACATTCAAGGAACAAATGAAACACACAGGTAGAATTTGTCTAAAAATAAGTCTTAGCTATTGCACAAGTTAATCTGCACAAAGCATCAGCAGTTAACTGTGAAATGCAATATCTCTTACTTGTATTGTGACAAAATATAAGTTATTATGCAACATTGTAATATTAATTATACATCATAACGAGTGCCATTTAGGAATAATTAGGAAGAATATTTGTCAGACTCGCGTTTCTTATAAGTGAAGTTCACATACAAGCGTAGATGTCAATCTGCGATTAAAAAGGTTTGTTTGAAAGATAGATAGTTATAGGCGCCAGAAAGATGGCTAATCTTATTATCGGTAAGTAATGATAGCAGGCATACATTTACGGTTTTATGTCTAGAGATTAGGCTTGGTGGGATAATATTAATATGAATGCAGCTGAAATATTGGATCCATATAGTCTTCCTTTTAGAAATAATCAAAAGCATGGATTACATTTTATAGTCTCAAAGATTTGTCACACATATGTATATGTAATTTTAAACAATGTGATTATTTGTTATATTTTTGAAGTTATGGAAGCAAGATGGGTAATTTTGAAAAATATCTTTTAAATTAAGGTATACAGCTATCCTCAACACATTTTAGACAAAGGATTCATTTCTTATAGTCGTCTATATGGCACACTCTTTCTAAGTTTTCAGGTAACAATAGAAATTTTGCTAACAGAATTTAAAGAAAATTTGACAGTTATGATCTTAATAATCTCTCAAGATAATTTGTTTGGATCAGGGGACATTTTATTTGAATTTTCTAAAATTCTAAATTCTTATATATGAGATGTGCGAATTGGTTTCTACATAGTTTCACCAAAATCAACTTTCTGATAAACATATAGCTATGAAATATAATGTCATGGGGTCAATAAGTACCCATATAGAAGAAATCCCACGGATTGATATAGCAGATATCTTAATAGCTGATTATAGTACTATATTCACTGGGCGTACAGCCACTTTGCATCAAAGAGTCTAAAATACTATTCATCGATGAGGTCGAGTGTCTAAAAAATACACCACCGATCCTGTAAAATCGTTCAGTGTACGCAATATAGTGCTTTTGCATGTATGAATATAAGATTTTATCAGACGGTTCGGTATAAAATAAAAAATGCCGATAAAAAATTCCAGGGAAATTGAATAGAGAAGTTGACATTACACGTAACAGAGTGTACGTAAGATGTCTTATGGACGTCATGAATGTACAATGATGTAAAGCTAACTATATATATATATGGTTATTGAAGTAGCGATTAAGCTTCATTGCATAAATTGTTTAGATTCACATGTTTGGATTCGTTCATATCGTCCCCTCCTTCATTTCATACATATTTATAGAATATCATTCTGTGGTCCTTCTCTATAGCAATTACAACTCCTAGCTTTGACAATTGATCCCAAGCATCCTGAATCATGTAGAGATATATTATTTCGGGATATAATGAACATAAGTCCATATAATATAGGGAATAGGTAAGGCTACAGAATATTCATGCAAAGGAAATAAAATTCTTCGCTTATAATCCGCATTTACTATTCATCTGTACTACATACATGTACATCTATAGCCTTCTACGGAATAACTTTATAACTGAGAGAACACCCAAGATCTTGACGACTAAAAAGAGGAATAGTTTCTGAGAACCACTAGAAAATTGAAAACACGTGGATTTATGAAATCCAATTAAGTGAGATATGAAGATATGGAGGTGTATAGCTCTTGATATATTAAGAAAATATGTAAAATATCGCAATTATAGGAATATTTTTTCAGGTTATATATTAAAGGTTCATTCTTCCTAATCTGCACTTGGCGTAAAAAAGAGACATTAAGTTTTCTATAAATCACATTAGAATACTCTACTTAAATACAACACGAACATTTCTGTTGAATTTTATGATACTAATACCATTAAAGTGAAGCATAAAGAAGTAAATTCTACATTCAAAATAGAATTCTTTGTTTGCATCAATAGTTTTGTTGAGTGAAATTTGTATTATTCGATCGATGTGGAAATAGATGAACTCAATTGTTCATAAGCAGTCTATAAGAATTCTATTAAATGAGTGTTATTAAACAAATAAAGTATGTTAGAATAATTTTATTGATTTTTTGTGTACGTATTTTGCATCTAGGTATAATTTTCATGTAATTGTATTATTTATACAGAATGCATAGTAGTCACATAAAAACCTCGTATTTTTCTGAAATATACCTCCAAGAGCAAATTTACTAACATACTTAAGTAATCAATAACATAATCTGAATTAGAATGTCAAAAGGTTAGCACAATAATCGAATGCAGCTATTGTTCTATCAGGTTGGGAAATGGTTACATTGGTAGGTTTAAATGGAATTTGGGGCTATTAGGGCAGGGTTTTCTATAAGCCTTCTTAATTGTACAGTTTATGAGCTATTGGGACAGGGCTTTCTATAAGCCTCCTCAATTGCACAGTTTATGAGTCGTTGGGGCAGGGCTTTCTATAAGCCTCCTCAATTGCACAGTTTATGAGTCGTT
>JAYRBW010027139.1:0-12355 GCA_036023295.1 Invenusta paracnida
GTTCTAGACGATTTACTACATAATTATGCATCCATCCAGTCTCGTATCGATAATTGCAGAGATTCAGAGGGCTTATTAGTAACAAAATAAGAAGAAATATATTTTTTCAAATGGGAAAAATTTCACACAATAACAAATTCGCTAGATGCATTCATAAAATTATCATCAAAATCTGGGGCAGCACTCAAAAGGAAATCATCCGAACCGTTGACTTTTAGCAAAGGAGATGAAATTTGGAAGAACTCTCTTGGTAGCGAAAAACCAGTGAATCTATTGAACACATTTTTTTTCCTCAATGGTGTTCATTTTGCTTTAAGATGGCGGATAGAACATTCTCAGCTCACAATTGACCAAATGCAAATATCAGAGAGAGATGAAAGAAAGTGCTTGATTTACCGTGAAACGTATCTAAAACAAATCAAGGTATAGTCTGAAGAGTATTCGAATAACACCAAAAGAAGTGATTCATTTTGAAAATATTAAAAATATAAATAAATGTCACGTTGCGTTATATCAAAAGTATTTGTCTGAGACTACAAGGCGTAAATCATTTTTATCTTAAAGCAGCAACCAAAAATTGGTCGTCTACATCGAACTCAAAGTGTTGGTACACTAGACACGTCCGATATGGAAGAATGTGCTGATCCCAAATGGTTTCCTCAATTTGTAAGAAAGCAGAAATTAGCGGAAAAAAACAAACCATAGCCTCAGAGTTACATGCGTGACAAGATTATACGAGTCACAAGTTGACGAGCAATTAATCATGGAGCGCACGTCAAGTCCTCGCAGTCTAACAAGTGTGCGTTGTTATAAGAAGATGTTTTAATCGCCAAATGCTCAGCTGTCCTTGAAAATGCCAGCTTCATTCGTCGCGTAGAGAAGATTGGACATGATGGATCAAAGACTTTCAATTTCAACTTTCAAAGTAAGTGTGTAATGTCACGATTATTAATAAAAAAGAATACCTATATATTGAATTCATAAGCTATTCTGTATGTTATCTCTGTTCCTAATTTCTTGTATTTATTTGTTTATTTGATTTGTTAGTAATGTATATGACTTTCCAAATAAATCCCGCAAAGGTTTTCGATACGTCTCTCAAGGTATTTTTCTCTCTAAATAACTAAAAAAAAATAACAACATAGTATGGGTTGTATATACCTATATAGGATATTTATGAAACTTTGAGTTTCATAAAGTTTCTACAGCCATTGTAAATGTAGTAGAATTCAAAATGTTGTATTTCTATGTAGTCCTGGCATATTTGTAGTTCTGTGATAATCACGATGTTGATGCGTCTGTTAAAATGTTTCAGATGAGTCATCCATAAATACGAAGTGGTGCGGAGCATGGCGGTGCAACTGGTAAAGATCCGATCTCGTCTTCTGGAGGGCCAGTATCCTCCTCTGTTCTGTTTGGCTGGCTTCCTCAGGTTGTTTTCTGGGGACGTTTTTGTCTTGAGTGGTGTCTTTCATTTTGTTTTGCGTTTTCTTAATTTTCTGCACTGTTTGTTTAAGTTTGATTTTTCAATAAATATAAAATATATTTTAATAACGATTGATAATAATGTTGTTTTTGTACGGATTATTTTATCATTAAAATCAAAATTGAAGGCTCGCTCCATTGAATATAATACCTACAAATTATATGGAACATGTAATTGTGTTTGTATTATGAGTCTATGAATACACATGAAATATTCCTATTCAATGGCATTAACCTTCTACATCGCAGGAGGGGGGGGTGGGGTCGAGGAGCATTTGAGGACCTCAGTCCTTCCCGCATTTTCCTGTTATTACTAAATGAAGAAATGGAGTAGTGTAAGTTTCCGTGACTTTTCTCAAAATAAAGTTTTACAGCTGTTAACGCTATATTTAATTCACACTTGGTCAGCCAAAGGTTTTGTCATGTAGGTAATCACAGCCTAAAAGACACCATTTTTGTCAAAAATGAGAACACACCTTTTTAATGCATTAAATTATGTTTGGAGTACAGATTGATGTTTTTTGTAATAATTTACGAAGCATAACAAAAATACGTTTCCTAGAAGAAAATATGACATTTTTGTCACAAATTTGTCTATTTTTTTAATGATAAAAAGGCGTAGTTTTATCAATTTGTTATAAAAAATAATTTTGACAACATTTTGAATGGAATATGTTACAAAAAAATCATTGTCTAATTACAACGAAGTTTAAAAATAATTGCTGTTATTTCAGAACAATATTGATCGATATATCGACGAGAAATGCTTCACTATAGATACATAAAAATTAGTGTATTCGCGGAATAAATTGAAAAACATTACATTTTAAATGAAATGAAGCATTCTGACAATTATCGCCTCTTTTGATTATATCGCTTATTATATTGATTTCATCGCTAATTTTCCCCATCCAGCCTTTCAAGCCAGCTCTATCGGATTGGCTCGACAGAAATTACGTTTGTTGCATATTTTCTGAAGTCAAGCCAAAATATTATTAGTTTAAAAATGCAGCACGTAATCATCATTTTCAGTAGAAAACATTTAGATAAACAAAATAATATGCAACATTTTATTATTAATTAGGGATTACTTTTTTTTCTCTTAAAAATGTGCATTTTCATGAAAATTAGGTACAAAAAACCAGTCTAAAACACAGAAAATCTTTTTATGCCTAAATAGGGGAAATCAGAACTAAACAATAATCTATTTCAGCTCCCGAAAGGTGCTGTCTAGGATCTTTTTTCGGAATCTAGACATTCATAGCTTTCTAACGATGTGTCAAACTCTTCGTCCCTTTTTTGAGTACTGGTAACTTTTTATTTGGCACTGACCCACGGACAAATACTTCAATATTGACTGTTGGAATAATTAGTATTTGTTCAGGAATATTACAACTTTATAGCTAGTTTATCGTTTTGGTTTTATTTTATTTTAGTAAATAAATTGTATATTGTTCAAAGAAATGTATGTAAAATAAATAAAGTGTACAAATAATTATAAAATATTTTCTAGTATTATCACTAAGAAAAGGATGACTTATTGAGCAACGGTCTATCTGTACTATAAAAAATAATGGGCAATATTTTAATTATAATATGCATAAATTATTGTTGGCAGTCTTTTTATTTATGATTCACAATGATTATAATTCTCCCTAAATTAGAAAAGCTTTATTTTTCTCGACAAGGAATTAAATATTTTTACGAGAAAGCGAAGCGATAGATTTCCGAGCAAAGAAAAGAGCTTTTCCAATAATGGAACGCAATTTTTTCTTAAGCACCACCATAATTTGGGCTAATTCACTCATTTCAAATTGTCCACTGGGCCCACATCTCAATGAATATTTCTTACAGTAACGTGTATAAAATTTCAAATATATTTTATGGAATTTTAATGGATTATTTTTCGAATACTTTTCAAAATTAGTGTATTATATAGCTAACGCCAGTTTTATTACAGCTTGACTGTATATTCAAATACGAGTATTATACCTATATTTTGCAATAAAAAGTAAAAGTTGTATGAAAAAGTGAAAATTGTAAAGAGTAAAACTTTTCCAAGGATGCTTAAAAAAAAAAACTTTTTCCAAATTGCTATCAGTGATATTGCTAAAATATGTTTTAAATGTTGTTCGCTATATTTGTATAACTCAAAATCAGTAAAATTAAAAAAAGAATTACAAACTGTTAAAGTCATTTGATTTATGCATTTATCATGTAGGATACAATATATAAATTGTATATAAATATTAAAATTGTAATTGTAACTACGTTGATTTCGAATCTATAATTTGATTGCTTTAAGTCTTATAATTTGTCTTATATCCGAAGTGATGTAAGTACATATACAATATATATACAGTACATACAGTACAGTGTATACACTTATAATCATCATATAACTAGTAACTACCTCAACGTCATATTTGAATGCCCTAACACTACATTTAATTGTCTCTATTCATATCGATTTTTAAACTCCACACTTGATTGAATGGAGACCTACATTAGATTGAGCAAACATCTATAAAAATAAGTTGCATACAATAATTTTCTTGGTGAGAAAGGGAAGCTACTCCAATCAAATTAAAAATATATTTAACACAAATTATAACTAAGATATCAGAAAAACTCACTTTGGTATTTGTTTAATTGAGAACCGGTGGATGGGTATATCACTAGCAGTAATTATGAGTTCAATCGGTTTGTGCACTATTTTGTACGACCTATCAGCGCAATCATTATATATTAGTTGGTAGCGTATGTGACATAAGACACACACGGGCATAAGATGTGTATAACACATATTCTTGGAATAATTAGTCAAATCAGGTCACGTAGGCTGAAATGGCACTTTAGATCCAACCCTATCCTAAAAGTAAGAAGAGAAGTAAGATTGTGGCCCTGAAATTCACAATATCTTTGTATAATATGTAGCTACAGTCTGTAAACATTGGTGAACACACTTCCGATCTGGAAACGAGGAAACTTATCTAGCCAGATAATAACAGTTAGTCATACATAAACGTGCATATTTGTAGATATTTGGAATCTATCAGAAGTTTAAAGTACCGTCAACAATACTAACACTGTTTGACCTAATCGCTCAGTCCAAAGTTTGAAGGATTGTCATCGATCTAATTTCCTGTAGAACAGGAAGATTACGATGATTTTATTCTATTGGGTCAAAAACATCGGATTACAATCTACATTTATTACGCTGGGGCTGAACAAACTTTTTGTCCAAAAAAATTGAACCGACGTAAGTAAGTTTTAATACGTATATACAGCATTAAATTCTAAGCTGTTAACGGACTATTACTTTTTTAAATCGTCGGTTTAATTTTCGAAATATAAAAAAAACGATAATTTCCACAAATCAATAAATTGAATAAGTAATGCTCAAGTAAAAAATTGAACAAGCATAAAATCAGTTTTATTTGGTCACTATAGTAATTAGAAGTTGATACTAAAATAAAGAATAATTGTTGGTTAATTTTCGAGATATAAATAAACACACAAAAAAATGAATACAACTAAATTATATAATCCACAAGAAATAAATTTAAATAATATGTAAAGGTTGGTGCCTCTAATGATACACCAAATTACAACTCGCAACATATAATACAGAGTAAGTATGGAGGTATACGTTGCTATATAGGTATGTATATAGATTCAGAAGTATACAAACAAACAATATTATGAACTATAATATAAAAATAATAATTATATGTATAAAATATAAACCAACTGCAACACTTAATTCACATATAGTACATAGCTATAATTGTAGATACAAACATGCTCCTCAAATAAAGCTATACAATAGTGTTAGATATATGTAAATGATAAGCAGTTACTCATTGTGTTTAACTAACACTACAATGTCAGTAATAATGTTTATGAAAAATGTTCCACAAATACGCGAGTATAGCATATTAGTGTTTTAGTGTTTTGGAATATCTCGATAATTAAACCAACCATTATTAAGTTTTCTTTTAGTATCACTTTCTAATGACTATAGTGACCAAATAGAACTGGTTTTATGCGTGTTAAAAAAAATTTTATCTGAGTGCTATTTAATCAGTTTATTGATTTTGTTAAATTATCAATTTATTTTTAATATCTCGAAAATTAAACCGACAATTGGTTTTTTAATAATCCGTTAAGCTTTGAATTCAATGCTGTCTGTATTAAAACATATTTTTGTCAGTTCAATTTTTTGTTCTTAAAAGTTGGTTCAGCCCCAGCGGGGCATTCAGACTTGTACTCTACTGAATGACACCTTCCCTATTGCCAGCCTCAGTAACATAAGGCAAACAGCTATTGATTCACTTCCTGTCCCTTAAAACTCACCGTTAGTATCTCGATTATCAAGAACCAGGTAGCTTTGGAATTAGATTTTCACTACCCTAGTCCTCAGATGCATTCACGATAATGTCTCGAATACGCTTGGATCTGATAAATTTTATTTACCTATCCTCAAAATATTCAATTTGAATATTGATTGATTAAGCAAATAGTTTTGGCTAAAGACAAAACAAAAGTGATTATAAAAAAATTGTAGATTACTCGATTAATTTCTATGGCACAGATGATGGAATAAATGACTAAACGGGCAACACCATCACAACTGGAAACACAATCAGAACAGATAGCGAGTGCTTTGGAGATTAGAGATTTTAAAGAAATCGTTGGTTCATGAATATGCCCATGTTTTCCCTCGTATGCCATTATGATTTGTCAAAACTGTGTTTTTAATTCATGAAATTACTGTTTTCTTCTTTTATTTATTAATTATTTGTCTTGGTCAATAGTCTCGTTTATCGCTGATGAGTGAGTCTTAAATGCAGGTTTCGCCATGTACATTTAGGCTTCTACTTCAATGATGATGTATACGTTTTTTTTAATTAGCCACTATCCATGAAACGACTTTTGTACTCTATTATTTAAACAACGTTAATTAATTAGATATTAAAATTGATGTGACATCTATATTTTCTGATAAAAGAAATGATTTTATTCAAAGTAGTAATTACTATAATTTTGACACGTAATTATACAGCAAATCAGAAAATAAAATAAAGCATTTTATTTTTATTTTTAACACAGTCGATATAAACTTGTCAGAGTCAAAACAAGCAAGATTTGTAATATTTCACAACATCTTTATTTTAATAATAGATCAAATACGTCATTTGGATATTACTAGTTATAATTGAGGATATAAGTCATACTGATATAGTTAGCTTAAAGTTCCAAAGTATAAGTGGCACTTAAACTGTGTCGGCTTAATGCAAGTCATATAACTGAATAATGATATATTGGACGATTGAGACGAGATTGACTAAGATGTCACTAATAATGCACTATAATTAACCCCCTGTGTAATATAAAATATTAGCTATCAATGACAGTTAATCAATCAGCAATAAATAATGAAATAGAAAATAGAAAATAAAAGCATTTATTAAGAACTATCGTTAAAATATAGGAGTAAAATGCGATAACAATTTGCCAAATTAAAATAGATGTCTTAATTAATTGGTTGCCATAGGCTTTTAAACTAATTAATCACAGCTAATCAATCAGAAATTTATAAAGAAATAGAAAATAAAAAATTATTATTAAGAACTATCGGTAAAATATAAGAGTAAAATGCGATCATAATTTGTCTAAATAAATATATGTCTAAATTAATTAGTAACCATTGGCTTAAACTAATTAATGCACAAGTAATGTAAAATCACCGAGTGAATCCCAATGTATTTCCCCGGGATATCTATTTATAGACCATTTCTTATAATTGCAAGGAAGGTGTTTCCTAACTCCTCGTATCAAAGTGACTGAGTCATTACTGAGGTCAGACCTATCATGCACCACCTACATGTATAGGACATTGTAGTATACATCAACATCAACATGTTTGAAATATAATACTTGTGGTATTTAGTTGACTGAATTAACGCCCAATATTCTCTTCTATTTAATACATTCGAAATATGGATAGCAACGATAAAATGCTCTTTCTGAGTTTAAATAAAGATAGGAAAGCCTCTTTATTTAGTAAATGTTTAGGAGATATTTCAGAGATTCTAAATTATAAGACTGGAACATTATTCACCAACAGCTTAATATTCCTGATGTAAAGTTAGCTAAGGAGAGGGATGCAACATACTTCCGTGATACTGTGTGGCCTCATATTAAATTGTGTCTCCTTTGAAAATTCCTTTTTATATTCAAAAATTCTATCTCGCTGTCACTATCATTGTCAAATAACGCCGCCACTGCAGTTACACCAACGATGTTTTAATGAAACAATTATTGTAGGTTATTGTAGCTAAGCTCTTTGAGTTACACAGATTAAGTGATCACCTGTTATCTATTTACAAATAGCCGAGAGGGAATTCCAATAATATCGATTTATTTACTTTATCTACTTAATTTGTTTGTTATATTGTGAAACCCATTTACTATACTTACTCCTTGAAAATCGGTATTTGCAAAAGAAATATTACTTGTTAATTGTGAAACGCATATATTATAATTTACTATTTACTTGTTACATTGTGAAACAGGCCAATTATGGAACAACAATTGGAAGCTTGAACCCCAAACAGCTTCGACAAAGTCTGCTGTATCCCTTTGGTCTCCATTTAAGTTTGAAGGCCTCCCAAAGGCCTCCCAGTCTCCCCAATTATTTCTGTTAATATTTACATTCAATCAATTGTAAATAATTATTAATTAATAATAAAATTAATTATAATGAATAAATTTTACTTTTAAGTGGCTGGCTTGAATGTATGGTAATAAATATAATACAGAATATCATTTACTATATTATAAATAGTTATATTACACTTACAAATACATGTTATGAATAAAAATTGTTAACAGCAATCAATCAATAGAGGTTGCTAAGGAACGTTATAATCAATATTTATTTAACGATATTTCAATTCCCAAATCATTTGCTGACAAATCCACTGGCCTAGTATGAATGTATTCACAGTACAGTGGCAACCGGAGTCTAAAGGAAGGTCACGCACTGACAGGGGGAGAACATCCGCTTGCCCCTGGGACACGCCACGCGACAAGTGTAACCTCTGGCTATGCAGGTGCATTTGCCACATCCGTCGGTGATCCCGGTGCTTCCTGCAGGACAGGCCATGCGACAGTTCATCGGGTAGAAGGGGGTACAGAGGTCATTTCGCGTGACCTTGCCGTCACGTCCCATCACTTTGAGGGAGACAGTATTTCCTTTAACGAGACCAATGAGAAGAAGAGTGGAAGCTAAGATGAATAGTTTCATAGTTTCTTGTTGTTGAGGAAGATTTATCTGGAACAGTGCTGGACAAGGACAGGAAAGAATTACAAGTATATTTGCCGTCAAAACTAGTCATATAATCCTTTTAAATCAGCTTGCTTGAGGCTGTATTTATATCCAATTATAATATATTATAAACTCGGATATACCTAAGACTGTTTTGTTAAGTATGCTGTGTAAAAGCAGCTCCGCACGATCAGATTTAGCCAACAAGTAAAACTGACAGTCACCATTTAACTGACAAGTAAGTATTCACACGATCAGTTTTGGATTGCAAGTAAGCTGTCAGTTTTATTTGCAAGCCAAAACTGATCGTATGGAGCTGCCATAATGTATATATTAATCGTTAAAGGGATATTATATTTAAGGCTTTTTGGTATATCGAAACAGTAGTATCATTGAAATCAATATCATTAGAATTGAAACTCTATATCTATCAATACTCCAAGGTTTCATTCTTAAAATAGCAATATTGTTTTAAATAATTTCTGTTAACATTTTATTGAATATATTCCTTCAGTACAGCTAAATTCGTAAAAATTGCACAAAGAGCTTTAATAAAAGCGTGCACATAGAAATTGACACAATATTTAAAACTTAACTGTCAATTCTTTCTAGACGACTATTTTTAATTGTAATATTATAGATATTATAAATATACTTGGGGATTTTATCATTAGATCCACTTGATCCAAATGATTTCCCAAAAGAACTACTCAAAAATACTCAAAAGTAATACTCAACTACAACATCTGGCCTCCCTTTAAATGACACAGATCACCAGAGTACAGATCACAATGATCAACTTATAATAAGCTCAATAATTACAGTTACATCGTTTGTCTAAAAATATACATGAACCATGAATTTTCTATTTTAAGAGCAATTCGTATTAATGTAAAATGTTGCTGAAGTGAATTCAATTTTATAATTTTCATATATTTTTAAAGAGACATTCATTGATGATATTACATATAATTAATAAGTGTGTTTACTTTAGCATTTTACAATCTTAGAATATATTGTATAGCTCTTTCAGCTAATTAGATCCATGGCAATCGAGTTAGAAGAAAGCAGAATCAGAGCGAGCGACAAGAACCTTCACTCTATACGGTCCAAAGAATCTAGAGCGAGCGACAAGAATCGTCAATCTATAAGGTCCAAAGAATCTAGAGCGAGCGACAAGAACCGTCAATCTATACGGTCCAAAGAATCTAGAGCGAGCGACAAGAACCGCCAATCTATACGGTCCAAAGAATCTAGAGCGAGCGACAAGAACCGTCAATCTATACGGTCCAAAGAATCTAGAGCGAGCGACAAAAACCGTCAATCTATACGGTCCAAAGAATCTAGAGCGAGCGACAAGAACCGTCAATCAATCTATATTGCTAAAAGCTCTAAACAAAATCGAAAAATGTTTGGCGGCAATTTAAGTTAGTCCACCATCTTCATGCATCAACAGGGTGTTGTGTACCGTCTTTAAATCATAAAGATGTTGAATTATGTTAACAAACTTACAGGTTAGACATATTTTATTTAAAATAATTTTATAAGTTAAGTTAAGGTAAGTTAATAAAACTTATCTTATTACTAATGCTGTATTGGGAGCAAAAACAATATATAAAATAATTTTGTTTAGCATATTTTTCTTAAAACACGCAGAAAAAACTTTCTTATTATTTTTTAGCCATAAGATGCTATTAAGTATTTCAATAGCTGTAATGAATATAAACTATATTCAAAATGATAGCTTTTATAGATATAAGCATGATTTATAGCTATTTTTCATATAAGCTCCAGCTAAGCTATCTTTTTAATTGAAAACTAAGCTTCCAACTTCTGCCGAGAATTAGTAATGTCTCAATTTTATCGTCAACTATTTTTAGAGCTCTAAGAATTCTTGTAGCTCGCACAAGATGCTTTGATATGCACATTATTTATTTATGCTAATTTTTTATCTAGTAAGCATTATTATATAGAAGTATGACTTCAGGCTCTTACTTTGGGGTTGAGCATCAACGATTTGTCCGAGCGTGAGTCTATATGTAGTTTGCCGAGATCGGGTGGGATTTTTATAAGTGGAAATCTATCTTCATTTATATTGAAAAATTCAACGCAATTTCGGATAAACAGATATTTCATTTGTGTGTTTTTTTGCTATTCCGGTTAATTTCCATATTTGTTCTGTTTTGTGCTTCCATTGTTACAGATATTACGTGATTATAATACCAGAAATGTTCCTGACATGTTTATATTATCAGAAATGTTCCTGACATGTTTATATTATTATCGGATATGTTCCTGACAATTTATAATTTTAATCTATATTGCGTTTGTTGAATTTCTTGTTGAGACCTAAATTTCTTCTCCTCGACAGTGAGTGCATAAACAGGTTTTATTGACTGTGCAAAAGCCTGTGACTGCGAAGACCACCAGCAACTATTGAATATTATGCTGCACAAACCAACTTAGACCAAAACCAAAAATTTGACACATAATCAATTTTTTTTAATATTTAAAATTTTACAGTTAGTTCAATTTACCTTTTTTCGTTGCATGGGGAACGAAAATAATAATACAGGAAACCATTTTTGATAATTAGAAGATATTGCAAATATTTTAATTTCATTTTCAGAATGATAACTAATTGATATTTTACGTTTGTTTTAAAATTGTTACTTAAAAGTATTTCTATAATTATATACAACTGAATAAATTATGTATTAAAACCTAGAAGAGATATATGTTTATATATTGTAATTTTATATTGGAAAATAATGAATAATTTATTTAAACCTATATTGTTAAATCGTTTGTTAATTTTCTTATTTTGACTTCAAAATACAATTTTCTTATACAAGTGTTATATTAATACATTTGCTTAGGGTATAATCGTTATTAAAAACAGTTGAACAGTAATACAAAACATAAACCGACTTTATGCAAGTTTGCAATTTGTACACCAAAAATAAAAATATCTAAACATTTAAACATTTACTTTAACTGTGGAAATAAACAATTAGAAGTTAGTGAGTTTATATGTATAACTAGGATCACTCATCAACCACAAAAGGAAGCTCAGAGGAGAAACAAAATAAATCTCAAGTTAAAACTACGGTTCTTAAAGGCTTATGGTTTTACAATTGCATTATATGACTCTGAAATCCAAGGGCAATCACAAAGAACAACCAAAAGAGACTAGACAGTTTTGAGATGTGGACCTATATCGTCGACTGATGAAGCTGGCTATCATGGATGGAAAGACGAACAAATCGAAGGATTTGGGATCAAATGGGCACAAAGCTACTCTTCGCAGAGGTCACTATCAGAAAATTACGGTTTATCCGTCAACTGCTTAAAAATGAGGATTATCCAGGGAAAATAGACAATAAACAGAAACGTGGCAGGCCAATGCTTTTGTGGACAAAATACATCACAACTTGTGGGAGGGGTGGAAAACTCGCAAACATGCAACGCAATTATACATGCAATATAATCCGCAGCTAGCACCCTCCAGCTACACGGATTGGTCCCCACATT
>JAYRBW010027150.1:0-12354 GCA_036023295.1 Invenusta paracnida
GCTTCATTTTAATTTCTTCCAGACAAAAGTCTAAATTCCCTGACATTTCCCTGACACAATTGCAAATTCCCTGACTTCCCTGTCAACCAAGAAACACCCAAGTCAGATCAACCTGAATTTGAAAATCGAAATGAACAGGTAGTGTAGCTCCAAAAGTCTTCCAACTGTCCTTGAATCTGCATTATTGCTTTAAAAGTCTTCCACAGGTCATTGAAGCTGCCAATCTTACTCAGCCAAGTTGCTCCATAAGTCTTCCACAGGTCATTGAAGCTCCCAATCTTACTCAGCCGAGTTGCTCCATAAGTCTTCCACAGGTCTTAGAAATTCTCGATCTTATTCTACTTTCAAACATTTGGCCTGTACCAGTAAGGAAAGGCAGGTCAATCCAAAAGAAAAACAGGAAAATCGTTTATTGTTACATCACCAGATTAAATGAAGATGTGCTTAAAGCAAAAAGAGCAAAGATCACAAAAGCTAATAACAAAAAGTGTGCTAGTAAGAAGATAAAAAAGATGACAGCAGTTGTGCAGTTTGTTCCACAATTTGGAAAAATGCCCATGATGTAGATTGGCTAAAATGCCTTATTTGCAATAAATGGGTGTGCAAGACATGTTTTGATGTTAACTTTTGTGCCCATTGTTTATAGTATTCTTTAGTGCTGATGTTTATAACACATTCTATTAAAAACTTTTATTATATCTATCCTTTTCTAGTTTCATACATATATAATCCAGCTAATTGTACAAAATATATCTTTAGACATACTAGCTATTTAAATGCTACTTAATCTTTTCATTGAAAACAGTATACCTTATACATAACTAAACATTTGGCCAGTATTGCCCCATACTTTAAAAAATTGACTAACATTTCAAATCATAATCACACAAATACTAATCGTTTTTTTACATACCAGCTTTAAGTAAATCAATTGCAGACAGTGTAAATACTGGTAATAATACAAAGTAATAATAAAGCTAATAGCAATATTAAAATACTAAGTATCAAAACCATTTAATCAAAAATATTGGGCACCAACATATATTTACTATTTTTCAACATTTAAGTATCTGATTGTATAAACCAGTAACTCTATTTTCCTCAAATATTGCCACACAGAAAAATGTATTATACATAAACTGAATGACACTTGTGTACATTTTATTCTAAAGAAAATTATATAGAATGAAAACTATTATAATTAATATAAAATATTTTTAACAAAGTGGGCATAGATTTAAATGACTTACAGTCAAAACAAGTATCAAAATATATCATAAAATAATTGATTGGACATACATACATTTTTCCATTGATTTTAAACTCACTCCTATATTTGACAGAAAAAACTTATTCACAACATTTAAAATAATTAACACATCCAATAATATCCACTTAAACAAAACAATTCTATCATTTATACCAAATATCAATGTAACTAAATGTTAGGTGTTGTAACTAAGTCATATATAATATAAAAAAAGTGAAGTCAATAACAATTATATAACTATAAGCAATTCACATAAACAAAATTGTAATGTGTATAAACAAAATGTATATTCCATCAATATTTTTTAAGTTATATTTTCATGTTGACCTGATCCATAATTAAATAATACTAACATTACTAGTGTATAGATTAATCCATATAAAAGTATTTTTCAATGTAAATGTGTCAAGGAGACTGACGGCAAATGGAATAAATAAACATAAACCGCTAATTAACCATGCAATCAATATTGCACAGTATGTAAGAAACAAACAAAAATGTTTATTTAAAAACACACTGTGCTTGGTTTACTGGCATATTAAATACAGAAAAATATATCTTCTACATACATTCTATAGTAAAAATGTTTACATTACATAATTTTGAGTGGTTATATGGTAATCTCCAAGTTTCCCTCATTAAATTATTTTTGCTTTTTTAAAAATAAAAACATTAATACCCATAAGCGTTTATAAGTGTTACAACAAGAAACATACATGAATCACAAGTAACATTATACATGAATCACAAGTAACAAATTAGAAGCCGTAATAATGTCTAATCCAATACAGGATATTTCTAAAAAAGTTACTGTATAATGCGGCGCCAGAGAAACTCCTGGAGGTGGGTAAGGATTAATACATAAGAATTGGGTATTTTACATTAATTATTTATTTTAATTATTAATTTCAGTATTTAATACATTAAAATAAATTGTACAAAAACAAAAAAATTTCAAAAAATACATTAAAAACGTAAAATAAATCAGGAAAACCCCTATAAAAAGTGAAAATAATTTAATGCAGGAAACTTGGAGATTACCGGTTATACTTATAATAAGAAGTAGAAAATATCCACATGACAAGCATATTTCTAACAACTTATAAATAACATTATTTCCTTATTAAACTAGGGTTATTTTTGCTCCTTAACCCTTTCAAACTAAAAAATGCCTAAAATCTATTATATAGCACATTGTTTGAACAATAAATAGAGCTATTTGTGTTTTGTAAATGTAGACACCTTAAACAATATTTGGATTAATTAAATTGAACAATCTGAAATGCTAGATATGCTAGAAACAATACAGTTGGAAGAGAGGGGGGCTCAGCCACCAAAAATGTTTTGGGCTTAAAGATGATTTAGACACATTTAAGACCTGATTTTTATTTTACTATCAATCAATCACTTATCAACTATGAATATATATTTACAAACTTTGTTAAAGGTAGGAAGTAACAATTATTTGTGAAAACAGACTTTATAATAAAATAGATAGGAGATAATGCAGTTTACATGTTTAAACATACAAAGATAAGTAATTAACTCAGGTTAATAAATATTTGAACATTTTGTAAAAATATAAGAAATGAGTACTGTAATTTATATGTAAATTAATAAACTATAATAAATAAAAAAGAATAGAGGAAATAAATAAATAATACTCTAGAGGGATGGAAGGTAACAATTATTGATACCCCCCTCCTCTATAGACAGAGAAAACCATGCCTGGATTAGATAAAAGTATAAGTATCATGATTATAAAGATTGTAATACTATTCTATTTTCAATAAATAATTACTAAAATGGGCATATTAATTATGCAAATTTAATACATGAAATAATAAAGTAATAATGTTTTCAGTAATGTTTTAAAGATACATTTTGATTCCATATTTAAATATTTCATAGGAAAGGATTAATTAAAATTGTCATTAATATTTTTTTATAACTACTAATAGGCAGTAAAATGAGATTATAAAATTGTCAATCTTTTATTTTTTGAAATTCCAGATATATACAGGGTGTCCCAAAAGTAGCTACACAATAGGTGCATAAGGTAAAATTACAATGCATACAAAAACAAAAGTTGAAGTTTACAAAAATTTTTGAAATTTATAGAAATTGTTCAAAATGTTTACCACCAACAGTTTGACAAAGTATCAAAAGCAGCAATAGTTGCATTGAACTTTTGGTAAAACTTCTTCAGATATTTGGGTGCAGCAGAGATATTCATTCTTTTAAATGTTCCAGATTATTGATTTTTTCTTCATAAACTACAGCTTTTAAATGACCAAAAAGAAAAAAAATCAAAAGGTGCAAGATCTGGAGATTTGGGTGGCCATTCAATTGTTCCATGCCCCTCTATCCAGTGGTTTGGAAATTGTTCAGACAACCAGTTCCTAACAACAACGGAGTAGTGGGGACTGGGGAGGAGCCCAGTCTTGTTGAAACCAAGTTGGTAAATCACCTGCTAACATGGGTATCATTTCTGACTGCAGCATGTGCAAATAAGCAGAACCAGTTACACACCCATCAAAGAAAAAATGACCAATAATTCGACAACCATAAATACCTGCCCATACCATTACTTTGGCAGCTCCTTTTTCTTTATTTGGCTCTATCCAGATTTTCTGCCGACCAATAACATAAATTGTGACAGTTTACTTCTCCATTTACAGACAACAGGGCTTCATCCAAAAACAAAATGGATGAAGGGAAATTATTATCATGCAAATATTGTTTGTGTGCCCAGTTACAAAATTCATCCTGTCTGTCAGGATAGTCTTCAGATAAATTTTGTACTAATTGAACTTTATATAGATGCCACTTACTGGTTTTAAGAACTTGATGAATACTGGATTTCGAAATGCCAATTTCTAAAGATGTTTGCCTTAATGATTCCTTAGTAGGCTTACTGCAAATTTTGCAAGAAGCATACTGGTGGCTTCATCAGAGACAGTCTTGGGTCTACCACATTTAAAATTGTCCACCACACTTGACACTGCCACATTTTTTAAATTTCTTTAAATAAATCACCCACAGCTTTAAATAACACTGTACAATCTGAATGTGAGTTGTTAAATGCTTATACAACTCCACGGTAACTAATTCCTTCTCGACCACAGAGTAAAATAATGTCAATCCTCTCTTGCATCGTTAAATGTGCCATTCTGAAAACTGAAAAGCCATGCATAAATGGTTTCTTTTATATATGATAAAATCTTGGATATTCCAAATTCTAAAAATAGCTTGTAATTATTATTATGCACAGATAGATAATAACCTTGGATATTTCAAATTCTAAAAATAGCTTGTAATTACTTATAAAGTATTTTAAACAGTAATTAAACAAAAGTAACATATTTTTAAAAATGCCTATGTGTAGCTAATTTTGGGACACCTTCATATTATACAAATGTAATCATATTGTCAGGCATGTTATTGAAGCTGTTTTTAATAATTAATAATTATGTTTGTTTGTAAATCAGTGTAATCACCATCAGGACAACTCCCTCATTTTAATTCTGGGTTTTTATAAATGTAAATATGCATATTAATTATTAGCTTATTAAATGATTTCTACTCACACTATTTGTATTTTTCATATTATTTAATTATATTATATTATTGCCACTCATCCTCTATATTACTTTTGCACAACCCTTTTACCATGATTATGATGTAAGGCACAATGAAAGATTGTTTTTTTACTGAAAATAACGATTTAAAATTATCAAATGGTAATTTACTTTTATGTCATATCAGAGGCCATTTCAATTAGTTTTATTCAAAGTTGTATATACAACTAGAGAAAAAGGTAATTTAGTAAAAACATCTTTATTTGTGAGTATTATTGATAATGTGAAGTTTTATTGTTAATGTAAAATACGTGTTTTGGGTAAAAAAACTAAATAACATAAAAGAAGAAATACAGTAGAACAATTTAATTTATATGTAATAATATATGTATCAAATAAATCATTTTTACAATGAATTATATAGGCATGGAGAATTATCATCAAATTATAATCGCGGATGGAAAATAATAATAATAGTATTCATTTGGCATTCACTTGATAAATATATATATATATAATTTGGTTAAATACAATATATTATACATTATTCATAAAAAATAGCTTATTGATCAGGTTATGATATTTAGATAAATTCCCGTATTTTTATTATTCATGCATGACTATTCAATTACGAAGCATAACATTTATTTTTATTATATACAGTGATGTACTTATACTATTCCTAGCAATAAAACAATATATAAAATTCATTCATGATGAAATCATATTTTGTTTAATGACAAAGGAGGCCTATCTTAGGGAATTAAAATATATTTTGATATAATTTAGACTAAAAATAAACAAACCACTGAGCTTTCGTATTAAACTACAAATACAATTATTTTGCATCATTAAAGAAATCTTATTCTACTCTCTCCTACCCTCATCGACTTTAACATATATTGTATATTTAGAACAATTACAAAATGGAGTACATCCGCCATATTATATAAGAATAAACACATCACTGCATAAATTATATTTAGTAAAAGTTAAATAATATATTACAAATTAGTTATATAACAACAAATTTACCCGTTCAATGACTTTGTAGATATAAAATGCGGCGCTCCGACCAGTAGTAAAGGTTTCAATATGCGGGGAACCCTGTCCCAATGCCATGCAAGCTATCAGAACGGCGAAGAAAATCTGCGGAAAAGTGCATTTATCACATTTGTTACAATTTCAAGTTATAATAACGATTTTTCAACTTTAATAATAATGTAATCGGTTATGCAAGTAAAAATACAACAAAATGCACTTTATTTTAATACACATACTTTGAGGTCAAAAGATCATGTACATACTAACAGTTGATATAATACAACCCCGACCATGAATAACGACGCCCCTACAAAAAAGGGTATTTTAAATGTTTCCGAGTTGCCTGGTATTATATATTTTGAAAAAAAAATTTCAAAGAGAGAGAGAGAAAGAGAGAGAAGTTACTATACACACTCACATTCATAAAAAGGAAGGAGATGTAAGGGATGTAAATGGACATAACAAATGCACTTTTTTAAGTGGCGGCGTTATTCTTGTTTGGGGAAAGTTTTTAACCCGATGATTGACAAATTAACCATTTAAAAAATGATTACAAGACACCATTTAAGAATTTTATGTATCGAAATGAATTATTTTATATGTATATGAATACTTATATATATATATAAACACACCATTACAAAACAAAAATTAAACTATATTCTTCTTATTCAAGCTGAAACATTATGGTTTCGCATATATAATATATGGGAACATGTATAACAAAATAATATTATAAGTAAATATAGTATAGTATTTATGGAAAAACTTAAGTTTAATAATTCATGCATTGTTTATACACTCGTAAGTGAAATAAAGAACAATTGTATATATTATATATATATATATGTATTATATCGCTTGAAAAACAAGGAAATACATTTATTAAACCTAATATTAGAAAAACCATAACTATTCTCTCACTCAAACACATTGATCGTATTCATTTACTTATGGAATAAAATTAAGTCTTCCCCACCAGCTAAATACTGGCTTTCTTAAAGGATAATTGATCTAAATACGTCAGCAATTAAACAAAATTAATTGGCATGCAGAGTATACACCAATTATAATGCTTTTAATGTTTGTGATTTCACATAATTTTGGTCAGTATAAACATATTATAATATATCAAATCAATATATAAAATAAATATGCACTAACAATAAGGATCTTGCCAACAGAATAGTTCTCATCTGACGTTATGAGTTGAGAGCCATACCAGAAGGCAAGAGCGTATCCACAGAAGATTATGAACCAAAGGAAGCCCATAGAAAGTCCAGTCACCAGTCCCTTTTTTATTCCAGAGGAACGGGCTTCTCCCAGGTTGGCAAGGTATCTGCATGAAAAACATGGAACAGTCATAAATATGCGCAGATAGTTATAAACATTATGTCGAACAATAAATGTGATACATCCCAGGTGCGTTTAAGAAATTCATAAACAGTTTAGTTATTGCCACAAATCTATATTATCAATTTATACTTGTGTCTTTTCTATTGTATCAATATATCTTTAAATATACCAAGATAAAACGACTCCGATTTTTAATACGCCATATGCACAATAATATTCATTAATTATTTAATTCACATAAAAAACTTAAATGTTAAATGTTTCGCATGTATAATTTTATATAACATTTGATACTATTAAAAGGCGTAAGTTTAATTCAAGTATAGCGCTATCTTTTCAATAAATCTTTAAATCTCTCAATCAAAAATAATATAAAATAAATAAGAAAAATCAGAGTACGAGATTACCGAGTCTCTTCCTTTTGCTGGCCTCCAAAAGCACAGACAGTTCGAATAGCTCCCAGAACCTCCTCGGCTATGGCACCAGCTTTTGCGTAACTTGCCAAACCCTTGGTGGTGTAGGTTGACACCAACTATCGACGAATAGGTAGTGTAATGAGAAAAGCATTATACTATTTTATAGACAAATACCGTATATTTCCCTTTATTTATTAATATCTACTTTTGAAGTCAACTAATCAGTTGTATGGTTCAAAAGAGTAACAATGAATCTGATTATATATAAAATAATGCTGTAAAACTTCTTGAATATAAATCTTAATGTTTCTTAACCTATATAATTCTCCTAAAATATCCAAATATTTATTTTTAAATGGTACGGAAAAGACGGCATTTAGACTTCTTTAGTGGTCAGTTAACAACTGAATTAGTCATAACAACATGTATAATCCAAATAAAAAACAAACAAAATGCAAATAATTAAAACAACCACATTACAAATTCTACATGGCTACACGTGTTCCCTTTTGTGACAATTCTGGTTAAATTTATAGATATTTTAAGTAACTAAAAATAAAAGTAATACACGTTTTTGATATACTATTATGAGGATTATGTAGACAGAAAACTGTATCACCTTGGCAAAGAGGAAGGCAGCGATGGCCATAAGAGGTGAGAGAGCCAGAATAACAAGAGTGAGTTTCCAACCCGAGACGAAACCGAGAACAAGTCCGGCAATGCAGCAGGACATCCACTGAAAGAGCTGACCTAATTTGTCGCCCATTCCCATCTGAATCTTGTAGATATCCCTGAAAATGGCGCGTGTGAGGATTCATAGAGGACTCTTTTCGAACAGTTACATAGCTATAGATCTGTTTAAACATTAACATAGTGTATATGTCCATCCTAATTTATTCATTGAGTATCTATTAAAGATTAAATTTAATAACATTAAAAATGATATATCATCATTAGTTACATTCAAATACAACTAAGATTGACAATCTATGATTTTATTATGTAATTTTATGGCTTGTTGATTATAAGTTAACATTATTTTATATTCAAAGTTTAACCAATAAATACATAATACTGCCTTGAGTTATATATGTTGAAGTATTATCTACAGCAAATTTGAGAAGGAACATTACACTAAAGCTTTGACAAAGCTTAAAGTTTGTTAGAAAAAAATATTCGAGAATAATTAATTAGTGTAGAATTGCAGAATCTTTATGCGAAGTGTGCTCAACAACCCTAGAAGATATAGTGATATTATTCCTGCAAATATTACTGCAAATATAATTTTCATGTTCACTGAAAAATTAATTGGACAATAACTGTGTAAGGTACTCGATATTTCAGAGAAAATTAGTTATACTTTCTATAAAAGATTCAGACGTAAAAGTTGTAGAGAAAGTGGACTTATAAGAAAATCAATGCCATTTTATAGGTTTTCACGATCAAATAGAGAAGGGCGACAGAACAAATGCGTCGACGTCAGATTAAATAAAGACGACTGATATTTTAATTTTAAAATCGCCTAATTTCGTCAGACCAAATGTTTACAAGGCCATATCAAATGCGTCCAGGTTACATCAAATGTACAAATTAAATTGTAAACAATCAGTAATCTATAATGCAACTATATTGTAGCTATATTATACCTACTACCTATGTATATACTCGTACATATGTAAAATAGTAATAATCTTATATAATTAAAATTCAAGTCAAGTCAATATATTATAGCGCACAATAGGTTATCATCTTCAAGCACGCACATACATGGAAATACGTGGAAATAATTATATTATAGACTTTATTTGAACACATTATTTTAACTATTATTTCACATTATATGATTTGATAATCATATATCAAAATATGTTTACACTTAAGTATAGATTAAATATGATTTAAAACAAACACTCAACCGTGTGTTGAAGCAAATTATATAAAGTAAAATGTTTTTAAACCATAGAGTAATTACATTGTAATGGTTGAAACCATTGAGTAATGATTATACAAAGAGTGTTCCCTTTTATCGATTTTATATACATCGCGTGCTACATTTTCGGTAATAAAACATCGTTTTATTTTAATAAATTTGATGTAAATGGTACGGAAAAAGTAATATTAAATATTTTAATTACATAAATTTTAAGAACAAATGTATAAATATTCATACAATTTTAATATATACATAAGTTATCTATAATAAATAATTAAATGCTTGAATATCTCAAACTACATAAACGATTTAATTATTCTCCGTTGTTAAAATAACATTTTGCATAAGCTTCCAGGTAGGTAAATAGTGGTATTAACTGTATTCATAATTAATTGAAAACTCTTTGTATAAATTACTCTATGGTTGAAACAAAATCGTAAATTATTTTATCTGTTGAAAACATTTACTTTATAATTCATTAGAGATTAGTTGCTGTAAAGATGTTTTCAACAGATAAAATAATTTAATTAAAAATATATACCTTTTAATAAAAGTATCTATATTATATGTATAAACCATAGATTAACTATTAACTATATAGGAAAACAATGAAAATAGTATTTATAGTTGGTTGTTATACAGCAGATGTCGTCAGTATATCTATCTATCCAATATGAAACTAACGGCATATTATACTTCAGCTATAAGACAGATAATAATCGTCCCAATAGTTACATACTATTTAAATTTAAATTGATTTTCAAATTTCTGTAGCATACAATCCGTATAATTAATTATGTTCATACTATTACTAGCTACCGATATGTAGCATACAGTCATATAAAGTAATTTAACTCGAGACAACCAAACTCGTATTTATTTTTTGTAGAACTAAAAGCTTATGATTATTCTTGTAGTATTAGTATTCTTATTATTACTTCATTAAAACAGATTTCAATATTATGTAATGTAGTATGTACTTACACCTCAGAAATCGGAAGGTAGCTTTGCAATATTTACTTTTTTTTATATTTAAAATAAATTACGCTTAAGTAAAATAAAACATTTTATATATCTACTATATATTATTGAAAAATGTGATATATAATATAAAATACAATATTATTAATAATATATATATATATATATACAAGTTATCAGTGTATTTATGCTAGTACTTATAGCCTGAAAATATTACGCTCTAATTCATTAAACTTATATGTTCTGGCTCTATTTTTATTTTACGAATATGATATAGTTTACAATATGGATAATTGTGTATATTTATATGCATACATATACAAAAGGTTTTTATTTAAGATGCCACAATACATAAATATCAACTCTCAGTTAACAGTATATATTATAGAAAAATATAATATAATATATTATAATATTTCTTATAAAAATAGAAAATAGATTAAGAAACATAGGCAAAAATGAAAAGATAATAATATGTTGGAAGAAGTAGTTCACTGAAATGTATCTGCCGAAATATCAAATTGATATAACATCTATATGAATGGGGTAAAAATTCATTGAGAACCAGGGAAAAGAAGAAAGACAAAAAACTGAGGCAACGCTTAGAGAAAATAAAATTGTTTGTATTTGATTTCTTTTCTTTTTTAATATTAAAAAAAATTTAAAGCAAGTGTGGAAATCAAAACAAATTAGTTTGGTATAATAATGTTTATTAAATTTAGTAGGTGGGAGTCCCAAACAAAAAGTTGAACCCTGAGTAAGAGCTAGGAATTCCGTTCATATCCCATCTCAAATCATTGGCGAGATTTGGTTTCTGATGGATATTATTTAGATGGACGAAAAGTTGGAATTATATTATACTAGTCAAGAAAAATAGCGTAAGCAATCATAAACACAAAATTTGAAAACAATTGCGAATATATGACATTAAAAGTATTAATATTACTTCTTAATATTAATTCATCTAATTGAAAATAAGTAATAACATATTCATGCAAGTTTCTTCGCTTCTATAAAAATCTACCATAACCAATAAATTTAGTGAATTTTAGAGAGTGTATGTATCGTATCATATTGATCTATATATTATAAAGACTTTTGAAAGGCAGTATTATGACATATAACTATTGGCTCCTTTATCACCAATGGCTGCAATTTGTGTCTTACATTTGAACATTTTGACTTTAAGCTCGTTTCGATTTATATTTATCCTACGATTAGATCACATTTTCTTTTTCATTGGCTAGTGATGAATATTGTTTGCTTAATTAATATAGAGTCAAAATATTGAAGTGCTTATATTGTCTATTTAACTTAGCGAAATTCGGGTTTTGAGTAAAAGTATTATTTTGCTTGTGTATTGTAATAATAGCGTTCTGGACAAGACAGTAAATTGCTCCACCGGTAGCTTTTAATCTGTACGATTAATAGTAATTTTGCGATATTGAATTCTATGCAGTTTATTTAATACTAATTGTTGAATTAGTTCAATTTTTTATAATAATGATGTTATATTTTTCAGCTTGAATATATGTCATAAAGTGTATGCTTATATATATTCGAATACAGCGTGTATTAATTTTGTGCATTACTTGATTGTTAAATAAAGTCAGTTAATATTATTGACACTTTCATGAAATGTTTGTTATATATAAAATATGTATGCACACAATTTGTGTGATGTTAAAACAATAGAGTAATATACCAAGATAATTCACTCGGTCAAAAAAGTGTAAATATGTTTGTTTAAATTTAAATATTCAAAGTTCGCCA
>JAYRBW010027161.1:0-12353 GCA_036023295.1 Invenusta paracnida
TCATTGTGACAGAGAATGAATTGATTTGTAATTTTCAGAAGATATAAAAGTAAGTTTAATCTTTTTAACTTTGTAATTTGTAATGTTCTAAATTATTTAAATTCATTATTATTTACAAATTGATTTCCTTCAAATGACCTAAAAAACCCGTTTACAAATTGATTTCCTTCAAATGACCGAAAAAACCCGTTGATTATGTAGGATATCTGTCATGAATTATAGTGGGAAAAAAGTTTAAAAAAAATCAAGCCCGAATTTCTCATAAAATCAATAAATTTTTTCTGTCATTTGAAGACTGTCACATGAAGGAATCTGCCACGTTTCGGCACCCCAGGGGGGAGGGGGGTGCGACCCCCAACCCCCCCCTTTTGATCCGCCAATGCTACATTATATATTATTACGGATGTGATAGTAGATATTTCTCAATTAAACAGTGCGATGTCAAGTGGTAATATTCTAAAAATAGAATTACAAATTTTTACTTTTGTTAGCAACGTTGCCTTCCAATGAGGAAATTTGTTTTACCCCCTAATAATAAATATATAAAATAGATACCACATATTTGGTATACAATATAAATATATATATTTATATATAACATATAAAAAATGAATGTATAGCTGTGATAAACAGCATATAATTGAAAGATTATTCAATTGGGAATGTTGAATCGCGTTCAGTCTGTGATCACCTGTCATTTAGCACCGCACTGCAAACCGGCGTTTTGTGAAAGAGATACTCAATAATTAGAAGCTCTAAGAATCATGTTTAAATGACTTCTGGAATCCCAAACTCAGTTTGTTCATGCATTTGACTCAACGAAATGTTTTACAATGGTTCCAGGATCATGACGTACCTAACATATCAGATATACCCATCGGAGCCTTAATGGATTCTTATCATACAACTATTATAATAATAGAACGGATGTTAGCGAGCCATTGACTACAACTTGACGAGTTATTAAAGAAGACACACTTTCCCCTTTTATTGAAGACTTTGTCGAACACTGTGGAAGATTTGCAACACAGTGGACAGATTGTATCATGCAGCAAATAAGGTTAGCTGGGGTGTCAGGGCTCACTAGATCAAGGTTCTACACATCGGTATTTAAAACATTTCTACCATAACTGAGCCTCATTGTGACGCTCTGAAGGAAGTTATAGCGACTTCATGGACATTGGAGGAAAAGTAGACAACCCGCAGACAGAGCAATACACGTTTGGCAAACATCAGTTTGGATATTATTCAATAATTTAACACACTAGTTCCACTCGTCTGCAAAAAAAGAAGCATCAAAGATATATGTATTTAAGCTCTTCAAAGTCCCACACTAAAGTCTTACTCTAAGGTCTTAATATGACCGCACTGTTTGAGTCGCGCTCCATATATGGTTTAACTAAAAGCAGAAGTCACAAGTCTGATTTTGCACGATTTGGTTCACAGCTATCCTGAGGTGATTAGAAAATAAGAACTTAGGAACTAGAGATTGGTTGATACCAATATGTTGCTTTCTAGGAGGAGAATTGAACTGCAAACTCGTGCTACCTATAAAAATCTGCTTTCATAATTATTCTCAATGATCGTCGAACAAAGTTAACATATAGTGAGAAATGTTACAGTCCTTGAGGAAAGATTTCATTTCATATAACATAGAATATATTCCCCTCTTTACCTTTTTAAAATTCACTTGTTGAAATAAAGCATTTTTTTATGCAATTTTCAAAAGAAAATCTACCCTGGAAATCTTGATATCAAGTTTATTAATATACATAGATATCTATACTTCATTGTACTTTACGAATAATTTTCCAAGATACTTTTAATAGTTCATTTTCACGAAACTGTCCTATCTACATATTGTTTATCGATATTTATGCAACAATTTAAGGGGGATTGCTATACAAAAAGGCTGTTTCAGTTTTAGAAATAAAATTAATGCTTTGTGCTTTTGTCAATAAATTTAGTTGTGATTCCGAAAAAATATATCTTTGCGTTTTTTGTAAAAATGGATTTATTGTTATTCCCAATTTATATGAAGAGATTGAATTTCATTAAAAAAAGTGTGAAAATCGTTTCATATAGAATAATAATAAATATAATAACAATTACGATTAGATATTAATAACACAAACTATTTACATGCTATATTTAAACAATAATTATTTTAATTTTATGATATAACTCAGATCAACATATTATATTTGAAATATATATTAAATACAATTCTAAACGTATGTAATAATATAACTTCAGTGAATATAAAGAAAACATATTATAGATATATAACCAAATAAATATATGTTAAAAGAACGCTTTAAACTTAGACTGTTGCTGGCAAAACATAAAATGTAACTTGTTGTTCTGTGAAACACGTCCCAATTATTCATATGTGTGCTTTTACATCTGTGTGAATGAAACATGACTGTATCATTTTCCATATTAAGTAATATTTACAACTAATTACTTATTGAGAAAAATGATATTTTTTCATACATACATTACACTTGATGTCTCATAATTTTCCACACATTAAATCTGAAATAATCCACCAGCTATTGAAACCTGGGTACCAACATTAATAACGAAAACGATTACATTTTAGAATACCAACAAATGATTAGGTAATTAAATAGCTGATGTCAAATAATCGCATTTAGGTATAAATAGTATTAACAATATGTAATTCATATAAATAACAACATAGAGATAGTATATTTATGAAATAAAAATACTCTAAACAAAAATACAAGATTTTCTAAATTATATTTGTGGCTAAACACCATGTTACAATTACAATTGTTATGATCTCAATTTTTATAATTACGCGGGTGTTTCGCTTCCGTGAAAAAAACTTGTTTACTAAACATGTGTGCTGTGAGTAATAACAATAACCATTGTGTGCCCTTGTCCAGCTCACCTTTAATGTAATACTAGAACAAATGCTAAGTATAGGATTATAATATTTTAAATAAATATATTTTTGGTAAATAATAAAGTTATTATATTGATTAAAATATTGTAAAGAAAAAAAAACAATCTTACTTCAGGAATACTCTATTATGCATTTAACACAACAAGGCTATAAATTTCGAAATCGAAATGTTGACATACAAAAGATCATATAAGTATTTATATTTTTCGAATTTTTAAATAACTTATTTTTATGATGCATTCGACATTTGTGTTAGATAATGTTGTAATGTCAGATTTTAGTACAAGAGCAAAAATTGAAAGGTTTTTGTACATTAATGTACATTTTTTTGTACATTTATTTTATAAACGTTCATGTGTTTGCTATGATTATTTTACTTTATTCGTTATGAAGTATATTTTAAAATATTTCAAAATGTAAAATTCAATTAATATTCAATTAAATGAAATATTAATAGTAGGATATTATGTCACGCATTTTATTATAAGTATATACGATCAGAAATTTCACTTAACTTTAAGAATGTTCTTCTTTTGAATTGATATTCATTGTTCTTTAATGATTGATAATCTGCACAGTTATAAAAACAATTCAGGAACAGACATAGGCGGCGGAAGGGCCAGAGTATCATTTGGCCCCTGCAATATTTAAGTCTCGGTGAGTTTCAGTTCTGACTTTATTATTGCTTTGAATAAAACAGTATAGTAGATCTAATAAAACACGTTGAATTTATTGTTAATTATATTTTCAATTTTTTAATTAAAGCATTATACTTTTTACCAAACTTTTGAATACGTTGTGATTGTATTTATTTATTAGTCAATAAGTGAGCGTCCATGACTTGTGAACGTCTACGTGCCTTAAGTATGGATAAAAAGAATAATTGCTGTCTTTCTTGTGATACCGTAGTCCTTAAAAAACAACAGGAATCTTTTTTTATATAAATGCTCAAACTACAGAGTGCTAGTATCTGGTATTGAATAGTGTATGTTTTGTATTCTTACTTTTACTCTTTGCAGAAATAGTTAGTATAAAACTAATTTTATGTAAGTGCGAATGCAGGGGCGTGTGTGCATGACTCCACTCCTCCTTAAATGTCCTGTAATGCCATTTATACACTTTAACATGTCCATATATTTTATCCTATGAAACATCATAATTATATAACAGTAATGAATATGATGCGAATATATTAGGCAACTATATGTAAGGTGCATAACAATTTCCACGATGTATTTTATTGTTAATATATTTACTTTTGTCCAATCAAACTTATAATGTTCCATAATAATAATTATGCTTGTTCCTGGTTTGATTTAAACTTAATATTTCTAAGGGAAAAAAGTCTTAGATAGATGTCATTACTGGCAGTTACGCAACATTAATAATATATATATTTACATATATATTGTATATATATATATATGTACACCCATACCTATGTCAATCACATTATAATATTCAATTATAGGAAATTGTTAGTGTGTAACTTATATGTAGTTTCAAAATGTAAAAAGAAGGAATTGATTATGATATAATTTCCTATTTTACAACGAAATTACTTCTTATTGCTGTATAAGTATAGTTGATATCTTGATGCAAACTGTTGTAAATGTCCATATACCTATATACCTAAGAATTACATATAACCAATTAAGCATATATATATATATGTATATATGTTTTATACTAAAAGAAACACAAATGAAATACAAACTGACCCGAGATAAAGTTTATATTGTTTTAGTTATATCTGAAGAATTACTATTACTATTTTTCGGGTTTCTATAATTATTGTTATCTCTATCGTCTAACATCCATTACTAGAGAATCGAGAAAATAATTGACATTTGATAAACATAATAACATTGTTGGTAAATTAATAACATAAAATAATTTTAAAACAGTTAAAATAATATTCATTTTAAATTTGTGGTTTGTTAGAATTATCCTCCAAAAAGAATCTACTACATATTTTAACTTCTTCGTCATGATACAGAAAATGTTAATTATTTAATCTCAACAAAATTATCAACAATATATCTCTAATTTGTCAAATCTGATTATTTCAATATCGTCTGTACATTTATGTTTGCACACAGGTCGTTCACACATTTATCGCTGTATACATAAGCTATGTAGCCATATAATAGGTGTCATAAATATTTGACTTACTTTTATAAATAGCTATATAAACAATAATTATTTAAAAGGTTGTTTATAAAACAATTACAAAAAACAACAATTATTTATAAAACTGTTTATAATGTAGGAAAAGCTTTATAATATGCCTGTTAGCTCATTAATAAACAGCTTTATGAATAGCTAAAAACGCAAAATGTGTGTTTTTATATTAATGTTTTAATTTAGGAGGTACATTAGTTGATTAGTTGATTATTATAAATATATATACTTACGGGTATAAGTTACAAATGAAAGCTTGAGTGTTACTCATAAAAATATAATTTAACATATACATTAACAATCTTCTTATATTTGTAAACATACATTTATATATAAATAATTAATTTTAATTAATACAAAGTGTTTTAGTATAGTATATCTGTAATAAAACTAAAATTCTGATCATATACGAAAAATTATGAGTAAACAGTCCACAAAAAATTTTTACATTAATTATTCATAACAAAGAAGTAAACAATAACATATAGTTTATAAATGTACGAATTGATGTGTATATACAAATTCGAAGATATGTATGTCCAGCGTTTAACAACTTTGTTTGTGTATATAAATGTCACATACAAACGAATTAAATAATTATATACTAAATATATAGTGTTGTTACATTAATCGTTCAATCTGTACACATTAAATATATATAAAAATATCGGCATAGATATTATTCAGAAAATACCACTATATAGCCGTTGTTTTCGCTTTCCGGACTTTGATGCAAGGCTTTTTATTGTATGGATCAAAAGGTTGCAAGCAAAACACCTTGTCCATAGGACGCAGCAAGAAATCTCCCGGTGGATTAGTTATGACATAACGTTTTCCCAAAAGACTGGGGCGTTCTTCTGATTTCAACTGTCGATAAAGTCCAATACAAAGAATACCATGGGTCCTTAAGGCTTCACAGAATAGATCTCCATAGATACCCCCATAAGCATATTTGGCGAGAGAATTATCCCAAAGGGACATTTGCGCCACGCGGCAGCGATCACGATTGGTAAGAAGTTCAGGGGTGGAAAATGCTCCCCGAATTCCAGCTCCTTCAGCCAGAATTTGCTCCAATTCTGGAGTCGCACCTCCAGTTATCAGAGATCGGATAAGGGTCAGCGCGTTTTCATTGAAGTAAGCTGTGCTCATTAGAGAATCTAGAACACTTACAGCAAAAGCAGTGCCACAAGCAAAAGGCTGAGTCATAAAAAGTTGTGTTTCTGGATCGTCATCATCATCCTGATCCATAAATTGGACATTGTCATCGACTGAAAGCTCTGTTACCATGGGAATGGACAGTCCAGAAGTGATATTTTCCATTATGTCGAGTGGAAAATCCTCCAACGAAGTACCATTCGTGTTGGATACAATTTGTCCATCAAAATCCATTGCTTTAATATTAAGGGAGCAAAGTATTGCCTCTTTATCGACAAGAGAGGGATCATCCATATTCATGGTTTGTTTTGAAGATAGAATTACACACATATCGCACATATTAATATTCACTGCACGAAGGTTAACTCGATTTAATGGTGATCCAGGAAGAAAGGAAATTTTCGGAAAAGACATAAGAGTTTTCCACTCCCTTCTCATGTACTCTATACTTCCAACAAATATGATGTGTTTCAACTCATGATGATGAAAGTAACTAGCCCTGAGTGGCATCACAAAATTTCGCAATCCAATAATTGGACTGAAGGCATCAGCAAAGACACACACGATTACATGATTAGAAAAAACTGTCATACTGATCTCATCCTTGTCTAGCATGGCCTCTTCCAAACTTGTTTCTTGACACCAGTGAAACATGCCAGTAGTATCAAATTTTCGATCAATTTGGTCGTTTAGACGTTGTTGTTTTAATGAACTTACTGTTGGTCCCGAAGTACGGCCTCGTGAAGATGAGCTAACTTTGTGAGAATGGCGTTTGTCAGAACCTTTTAATGAACCTTTCCTTGATAGACGCTTTTGACTGGATGTAGATGATTTTGAAGATGAGCGACGTGGTTGAGAAAATGTTGGATTTCTAAATATTACGTTCGAGTGACAGTTACATTGCTTTACAAGATTAGGGTCTGTAATCATTGAATGACACTGCATACAGTAAAAAAATACACGTTTCACTTCTTCAGCGGATTGTGCTATGAAAAATCCCTGTGTATTTTGTCCGATGTGAATAGTTTTGTTAGGATTAATAGCTATACAGCTTTCTCTGCCATCCTCACTCTTCGCTTCAATGGCAATTAAGAGTAATTTTAGTTTCACGAAGCATGTCTGAGCGACTTCTGGAAAAGTCATTCCCTCAAAGGTAGGTGACAAGTATTCCGTGTACATCTCCATTCCGGCCCCTTCCATATACTCGTTGAGCCAGGTTGGATGGCTTTCATCTTCTTTGAAGGAGCGCATTGTAAACAGGTTAGCCAGTAGAGTAGAAAAGCCAGGCGACAAACAGGATTGCGCAAGAAAGCCAAGCTTGAGTTCAGCAATACAGACTGCATCGTCACCCTGCTTCCAATCCCAACTGGGAATGTTTAGGAGGTAAGCCTTGTTTTGATACTGCATCAACTGAATAATTATTTTAACAGTTGAACTGTAGTTTTTAATTGAAATTACGCGCATGATGTTAGCAGCATCTTCGGCATCTGGCTCGTTGCAGTACTTATTAGCCAAAACAAGACAGGCGTCTGCTCTTTCAAGGGCCACACGTTCCAAATCTCGTGAATTCATCAATGAACCTTGGAAAAAGTCTACTTGAGTGAAATTTCTCTTAAAAAGTCCCTGTAGTTCTAAATCTGGAACGTGCTTGTCCAAAATAACTATATGGACATCAACATCTTCCCGATCTTCATGAAGGAAATCTCCAAGAAAACTAGATACAGAATTATAAGTTATGTGACCGCATACTACAATATGTTGTTTCCCTTGCTCTTTCTTATAACTTCCTCCGTACTTTTTTCTTCCACCAATAATATCGGCAATCTCCGGTACTGAGTTTGCGAATACTGCAAGCGCACCAAGAATGAAGACGGCCATGAATGCTCTTCCCAAGTTTGTATTGCATTGTATATCGCCATAACCAACAGTTGACATTGTAACAATCATAAAGTAAGTGCACTGAAAGTAGGTCAGATTTTGATTGTTCTTAAAATCTGGTGGGTCTCCCCCATTCTCCACCAAATGAAGGAACCCAGCGGAGGTAAGTACAAGACTAGCAAACATAGTAACTAGCTGACAAAGGCGAATGCTGCTGCTAGTTTTTAGAATATTGAGATATTGAAGTACATCGGGTAGACTCATGATTCGAAGTGCCCGAGTAAAGCGAAATCCAATCCAGGACTGATTTAAGTAAATCGACACAAACGAAGGAGGAACAGTGAATAAGTCCACTAGAGAGAACATCTCAAGCCAGTACATAAGTTTGTCTTGCGATGCGATAAATCTCAGGAAGAAGTAAATTAAGAAGACACAGTTAAAGGCGAGGTCAATTTGCAGCGTAATATTGTCTATCCAATATTTACAGATCATCAGACCAGCTGATATTCCCCCAGAATCAACGACGTAAATTGCAAAGGAGGCCAAACTGAGTAGAAAGACTAGAACGACCAGAATTCGGCCGCTAATTGTTTGTCCGGAAATCATCTCTCCTGCCCAATCTTTGGCCACAGTTACCCAGCCGAGCTGACTGATATTGTCAATATTTTCATCATCGGATTCCTCCTGAGATGCACATCGCTTCCCTGCCAATTGTTGAAGAAAAATTACTCCTCGGAAGAATAGGGCTGTACAGAATCCAATACCAAGAGAGATTAAACTTGAACAGAAGAATATATACCATTTTGAGGATGAACAGTAAGGATTTAACACAGTCATAATGAAAGTAAATATAATGATTCCTGAGAGAAAAAATTAAAATCTCGGTTTATTAGAAAATTTAAAGATATCAAACTCTATGTCATGATGGTAACAATAACCAAGGGGAAATATTTAGTGCCACTAGCACTGTATAATCATAATAATGATTCAGTAGTTAGGCACCAAACTAACCACACCATTAAGAATCGATCACAAATATTTGGGAATATAATCTTCTCACTGGTAGAGTACGTACCTACATGTAATTGACGTTCTCTCGTCTTACAACACAAAAGCAATCTATAGGATTGTGCCCACGACAACAAATCGATTTGGCTTTTGAGCTGATATTCAATATATTTCATACTTACCTAAAATGTTACAGCTGTTCAACGGTAGGTCTATAACTACCTATATTTTGGTATACTGTCAAGCAATAAATAGGAAATAATTATTGAATGTTCTCTTCTATATACATATTATTATAACCTACATATTATAATATGCAAATATATTTTTATTAGGTATTGACATAGTACCTTGACTGTGTACAATGTAATTAATGGTATATATCATTAACGATTATGTACATATTATGTATACTCGCATGCATAACTATATGTTTTAAATATTTGTACTTGTATGTTCAGAAAACAAAGCACAATACTATGATTAGGTACGTCTACACACATAATATACATATGTATGCCATGATTCTTACATGGTGCTTGACATGCTTTATTAAAATCAATGTTGTATAAATCGTTGTCAATATTATAACTGAATAGAGTACTGATTCCACTTATTTTATTGTTTATTGTAAATAATTATTTCTACAAAATGTTCATAGTATCAATTTTTATAATTTAGTAAAAGTTATTTGTACGTATTATGAATAAGTATATTTAGGAATGATTATTTATTATCAATATATCAACAAATTTCTGAAATGGAATGTATATTTATGGTAATTTACATTTTTAGTAAATATATTTTATGATAATGAAAATAACAGCTAAATATCTACATTTGAATTGGAAATAATTATAATTACCTTATAAAAAATACGGATGTTACTTATTTAATGAAGATAAGAAAAAAACGAAGCTTTTTTATTTACTGAATCTTATTTAATATATATATAGTTTTAACTATCGATAACTCATAGATATATCGCATTATATTTTATATCTAGATTGATATTCCACAAAGTCTTACTTACCAATAATGACAATTTGGGTAACATAAGACAAATTTCAAACACATTATTAATTAGTTTAGAATTGAATAATAAATAATTAAATAAACGAATAATTAACCTAAGACATACATTGTTTATTTCTATTATTTAGCTAAAGTAAATAGATAATTAAACAAATATATAAATAAATAATACATAAAATAAAATAAAACAAGATTTAATAAATCAAGTAAAAGTAAATTAATAAATAATTTTTATATTTTAACATATAAATCAATGAGTAATAATTTATTATTAAAAAATTATAAGTGATTAAAAAACAATGAAATAAATAAATATATAAAAGAAAATTATTTATGAGAGAATAAACAAAATATATCAATAAATACATTGATAAATACCCATTCAATTAATATGTAAAATTAAATATATACATAAAAGATGTGTAAAATATATCATAAATAAATTTGTAATAAAAATATTATTATACAAAAGAAAAATATGTAGTTTACAGTCTTCTTCCTCATAGGAAAATTTCAGATTAACAATCTTTCCAATTAAGGCATTGGAACACACTGGTAGCTTTATAGTTAAATGAAGAAGAAAAGGCATCACCAAGAGTAACATAATTTCTTGAACTTTTTCAAAGTTTTGTGATTATGCTTAATATTCATAGGATTTTATGATTATGCAAACTTAAGTATATTACTATACATGCGTGAGGCTTTGTGAAAGCTCACGAAATTATTTGTTTAATACAGCATTTTTTATAGCTATTTCTTTTTGAATGTAACAAAATTATTTAAAATTTCTTTGCAGATGATCAAAGCATGTACCTACTATGCTTGTTCTTACCATGTTTATTGGTGCATGCTAAAACCAAAGTGAAACAAAAACTACCATATATATATTTTTCTTAAACTCAGGAGCGCCTATGTTTGTTATTTAAAATTGATACAAAATGTATGTTTATAAATAAAGTAAATATTTAATTAGTTTTTAACTAATTTCAAAAGTTTACTTCTGAATCTGTTGTAAATATAATCATTTTTAATTAATTAAATAACAAAAGAAATGAACTTTAAATTTATGAATACCGTTTAATACAGCCTGAACATATACATACTTACAATCAGAATCCAAATATATAGCGTTTATACTCGTGATCCACAATCTTCTACATATGAGATGTTCATATTTTTTTAAATGCGTTAAAATCTATTGAAAAACTCAGAGAATTATTTAACAGATGATATGTTTCAAAAAGGGGGTTTTCTCAGTGTTTTTCTCCTTTTCAATGTTTTACGAAAGTTTTTTGTTTTCAAAATATTGATGCATAAGACAAATAACATGTTATTGAGTATGGTTAATTTTTGTTGTAAATTCTTGTAATTATTGATTCTTGTTGTAATTTAGAAATTTATTATTTCAATTAAGTACTTTCGATTACCCCTTGTAAAGTAGTGTAATTATAATGTATTAGAGATACTTTATACTATTTCCAAAAATTGTATTTAATTTAATTTATTTGATCAAATACATAATATATTTTATTTGTGAACGCAAATAATTAATCATTGTTGTAAGCAATCATTTTTACTAAGCTGCAGTTTAACTTTTGACTTTTTTGGTTATACCATGTTTTAAGTCGGTTACATAACAAATTGAACTTTTAAAAAGTATATTAAAACAGGAAGTTAAATTAATTTAATTTGAAAAATATAACGTTTCTTTGTAGTTAATATATATAATATGATTGAATAATAAAGGAGCACATTACTTAATGAGCTATTAAATCGAATTTATTTATAATTACGATCATTATAATCATTATATTAATCATTACATAAAATTAAATATGCTAATTGCTCTAGTTTATCACATCTTCAATTTCAGTAAATATATTGAAATTAAAATTGGATTGTTTTATTCATCTAATATTCGTAGACATATTTACGTTTACAAATCGTAAAACTATATTATATTGAACATTTCTGTACACCAATCAGTCATAATGTAGAATAGAAATATAACACATAAACAGATAAACAGGTAAAACTGACTATAACTTATATATAATTTTATAGCTTTTAACATTCTTGAAAACAGTTTAAAGATTCAATTTTAAATTTAGTAAGTTCGTTTTAACACAATTTTGAAAATAATAAATTCGTCTTCACG
>JAYRBW010027172.1:0-12352 GCA_036023295.1 Invenusta paracnida
CTATTTTTGTTGTGTTACTTCCCCACTTTGATTGTATTTTTACATATTTGTGGTTAAATAAAATTATTATTATTATTTTAATTTTCAAAATTGCAGCACAGATCAAATATACTCCTATCATATTTTCTAAATGTATCGGCATTCAACATAAAAACAATTTTATAAACATAATTTAGGCTTTCCGTTCAACTGTGTTATACATATAAATCTATGTTTTATAATGTATTTATTTGAAAAAAATATTTAACTGTAAAATGCTATTATGAAATGTCAAAATATATAAACTTTATAAGATTTAATATTTGCTATATCAAAACAGTACGAAAACTTAAAAAATAAGTATATACAATGATACCTAAAAATAGGATATAAAATATATATAAGCCATATACATAACAAAACAAGTATATTTATCTGTTTGACTACTTCACAGAAAGAATGCAATAACCTAATGAAAATATATTAAATTTAACAAGAGAATATGAACAAACAAGAAATAAACGATTGGTGACATTTAATAATTGTATTTTAAATAAGATAATTATTCTTTTAATATATTTATTTATTTAATTATTCAAAATATTTAATAAACTTCTCCATAATATACAGTTTTAAGAAAAAGGTCACATTTTTATTTAAATTAAATGAAAATGATATATTATATACTCTTACGATCAAAAGACATTTTACAATAAATAGTTTTGAAAATAGTGAAGTCAATTTTAAACTTTTTATGGTATGCAAAGCAAAGAATCAAATTTATCGAATTTTTTCAATTAGAGTATAGAAAAAATAATGTTCTCTGGAAATTGAGTTCAAATTTTCCGAAGTCGTATACTTTTATAGATTACAAATATTACATAAATTGAATTGATTTTATCATAACAAGTTTCAATTCGTCCATTTTTTATGAAGAGCTCATTTATTTATGCTACGCCTACAGTATGGAGTGGAGGTTAAGTCCTTTACAAATGGAACATGCTAGTGCTACCCATAGATATTGCACTAAACTAAGACACTATTTAACTATAAATACAATATCTATGGTGCTACCCTATGCTTTAAGACACGCCTATGGGCAGTTACTTGGAACTATTAGTAAGTTGTAACAAACCAACAAGTTACAAGAAACAGGCTACGCATCAGAAATAAACACAACTTGTGGACATAAAATTTATCTATTTTAGACATATTCTGATATTGACAATTCATGAAAATCTATTTTATATTAGGAATCATGGCATATTGATGGCTCCGAATAGAAGGCTTAAAAAGTTAACTGCGCCCACCTTATAAGTATATGAATACAGGCGCCGACAGTATTCATTGAGATATTATAATATATCATTCAATGAAATACAGTGTTTATAAATTAATAAATGGAGAATATCTCCTGTATAGATACTCACCAGCTTGACAGCTTGATCCTCTTTTGACGAAGACATCGCAAGAATCTCACTAGTAGGGTTGAAGCAAACCTGGTCACAGGGGGTGGTGAGATTAGGTACTGAGACTCTAGGTTTGGGGGCCGAACCAGTCTGTGATCGACAGGTTTCAGACCAATCGTAGAGGTTCACTACACCGCTCTTGGACCTAGAATACAGGGAGCCAAGAATTTAGTTATGGATAAACATCGTTTCAAAAAAATTGTTATGCATAGAACATTAGGTTATAATTTATTGATAAACGTGTGTCAGGAATTTGAAGGAAAACATTTATTATAACTAACAGGGTTGGTACGCTTTTCTTTGAAAAATAAAATATTCGCGTATATGTGTAATACATATGTACCATATTACACACCACAAAGATAAGAAATATACGTTTTAAAATATCAATTTAATAAGAAAAAAATTTACGAATGTAATTTTTTTAAATGTACACAATTTTAACTGTACACATGACATATAGACCTTATTACTGAATAGAAGTTAACAATGCAAAGAAACTCACGCAGTATAAAACAAGAGTAATACGTATTGTCAAAAGAATGTAATCCGTTTTATGATCAAACGAAACTGTATAATATTGTATAATGTTTAAACCTTCAAATATTGAAGTACGTGATACCATTATCCATGTAACTTTAAAACAAGAAAACTAAATTAATTTTATTCATTATTTAAATAAAGACAAATGAGAATGCATGTTTTAATGGAACACATTTATTCAATTTCACAAAAGCAAAAAAACCCGTACAAGACAAAAAAAGTTGCAGTAACTAAACTATAGTTAAAATCATAAAGTAGTAAACCCGAGCGAGCAAGGTAAGTGAATAGGTGGTATAAATGCGAACATATTATGACAATCTAAATAACATTATTGCTGTCTATAATTAAACTATCAATCCTTATTTGTATCGACATCCTTTCAACACTGGCAAAACACTATTGAAACAACAGAGATAATTGATTGACAAGTCATACCTAATATAAGTATCACGTTACAAAAGTTAATGCAAATATCAATGCAATGAACTTTGTTATATCGTCAGTTACGCAATTAATAACAAAATATGTATAGAAACATAACAATCAACCACAAAAATTCTAATTCATCCCATATGCATACTTTAAAGTAGATAGATAAAAAGTTAAAAAAAAACTGATTATAAATTTGTGCATAATATACATCAGTTGGGTAAACTTGCAGTAACCTGGCCTACTTACCCGCAAGCGATCCAGAGGTTGTTAGGCGAGGTTGCTATGGACAGACCGGTCACACACCCATCATCTGTCCATCGTCTGAGGAATGGCTTGTGCACCAACCTCGGATCAAATACAGACACCTCACCTTCATCTAATGCGCATATGGGAGAAAGGGGAAAGTTGAGGGAAGGGGGGAACTTTGCAGTAGTCAGAATATTCGACTATTTCTATATATTCTAAATTACATCCAGTATCATGACAAATTTAAATAAAAACTTTAGAGGAAAACTACAATTAATTCTATTAATTATTTCACAAAAGTAGAAAAATCGATTGGAATTTGTCTAATCAACAATAGTTTCAAGTAAAAAATATCAAAATACACAATAGAAAATATGCTATAAACGAAATTGTCTAATTACGGTAAAGTACAGTACCACTAAACAAAGTGAAAATATGCCAAAAAAATCATTTACACTAATTATTTAAGTTTACGTAAATATTACGTATTAAATAAATCTATCTATTTAATTGATATTAGTTTTAAATCGGCTGAATTTAAATTAAATTACTGTAATAATAATATTAGTACACATTATATAAACACATTAGGCAGAGTAATTACAATGGTAAATAAAACAATAACCCTTCAAGTCAAATGACGACAGCCAACGCTTTGAATGACCCAACAATTTATTATGCTCTGTTAACGATATTTTCACTGTAGTTTTTGCTATGAAAAACACTTTTAATTAATTCTAACTAATTAAGTAAAACCTAATCTGTAATTAGAGGAATGATCTTTTGTAGCTTCTAAATAATGCAATCATTCTTCCTTTGCAAATAGTAAGTACCTCTACTATTTCGTAAAATTTTAATTTTACTATACATAGGCACAATATTTTAAAAGAAATCCTAACGATTATCCTATGAATATTTGGCTGATTTTTGTAAAAAAAATACGAACTTTTAGATATACAATACTTCTCTAGATTACCATTCTTTTAGTAGATATGTCTAGAATAAATCTTATCTATTTGTTTGGGAAACACGAAAAACGCTAATAAAAAAATAATATATATATCGACGACCAAAGCGGAAACTAACGTATCGTTTCTGAAGTTTTTTCCATTGAAATTTACATACTTAAAGCATTTAAAAAACTAAAGTACCTGACTATATGTTATATAAAATATATGTATGCCCTTCAAAATAATAATAGCATTATCTATTTGAGGTATTAACTGATAGTATAAAAGAATATTGTTTTTGTACTATTTCATATATTTACATAAAGTTTAAAAATATATGTTCGTCATCAAATTAACACTAAACACATTAGACGTCATCCATATATATTTAAAGTACAACGCATGGATTGTTTATCTAATCAAGTGTTCCATTTTTAAAAGAGTAAGTTTAAAGTCATCTGTTGCTTAATTATTCAATAACAAAATGGTAACAAATTAAGGTAATTGATCTTTTAAATTTTACATCATAGAACAACAAAAATTATTTCTCCCCAACCTCTTCAAAATTTATACAATAATAAGTTCACAGGTACATAAACGCTGGGAGAAGATTATTATTGGAAAGTTTTAGTGCACTTTACTTTTTTAAATATATACAATAAAATCATGGCATCTAAGCAGCTTACGATAGTTAATTAAATTATAATTCTTTACATACACCACAATATAATTTAGAACACAAACCCATTAAGAAAAACAGTACGGATAATTAATCAAGGATAAAAGCAACACAATTCATGTATATAAAAATGTCCTCTATGCATTCGTATACTGATACTGAGGTTAATTAATTAAATATTTAAGAGGAAACAACCAAAAATATTATTTCTTAATGTTTTGCTATTTCAAACCAACAAAATCAATTAGTGAATCTAATTAATTCTTTCTAAAATTGACTCATGGTTTATGAATCCAATTAAAACTATTAAAGGAATGAGAAATAACTATTATTCCACTTTCAACTATTTTCTACTCACGTGTGATATTATCACAGCTAATTTTATAAAAGAGCAAAAACGGGGGCTAATGGAGATAACACAAGATATGTTCTTTAAAACAAAAGCATTCAACTTTAAGCAAAACGACCTGAAATATTCCGTTATTAAAAGTTTTTTAGAAAACTATGGATGTGGATTATTCATTAGCGATATTCCGATACATGCAAAAATATGATTAAAAAAATCGGTATAATTTAAAATATATAATTAAATAATTTTACAAGAAAATGTTATAATATAGCTATATACATAGATTACTTGCAATATAAGTTTCACATAAAAATAGTCACTAATACCGAACACCGTTCACCCAAAAGATATTATTAATTATGTAAATATATTCCGTACATATGGATAAGCAGGTTTAATAATGTCCAAAAAAACTCTAGAAATGACTCATCTGAAACTATTCTTAGTTCGTCTAGATATTAAATTTACGCAAGATTTCCTACCTCTGAAATAACATTAATTAAAAGATTAATTAAAAAGCCACCGATAGTTTAATAAATAATTAATAGAATATTCTCATCTTATAGAATTTCCCTTCGTGAAATAATCAGAAATCATTAAATTAGTAACTGTATATGAGTTAATCTTCTTAAAATTGTTTATACATATTTAAAAAAATGGAAAATAAAATTCAACAAAAAATCTTTAAATCTAAAATAAGCAATAAATTATATAAAGCTTGTACACTGCTAATTTATCATTTGAAAATTTGATATTCAAAAATTTAAAACGTATTTGTACACATTCAATAACAACAAGAAAAATTAAATATTCTTAAAATATAAAGAATAAAACTATATACTACTTATGGGCTTAGTAGTAATAATTATTATACTAATAATTACAAGTAGAAAGAACTATTATATCGAACATACCGCTATAAATATTCAAAAAATCTCCACCATGAGAAAAAGCCATTGCCTGAATGTTGCCGCTAACTTGTGTTGTACATACTTTTTCCCGCGACTAAAATTAAATATTGTAAAAAATGTTTTCGTTAAAAAATATATCAATGGTAACTATATTTGAATAGAACAATCAAAAGTAACAAGATACCTTCATATCAACTAAATATAGTTGTCCAAACTTTCCTGATAACGCAATGAGATCACCAGATGGTGAAATTTCTAACTGCATAATTTTTTCTCGTTTTGGTAGCCCCATTAATGATGAAATAGTGTGCACTTTTCCTTTGATAAGGTCATAGAACTGAGAAAATTAATAATAATAATAATAATAATGTAAATAAAAACAAAAATGAAAAGAAAACATACGATTATTTAATCAAAGAAAGTTAACAAATATTACTCGAAATCGTATCAAATATCTTATCAATAGTTTTTTAGTAAAATGTTTACCTGCGTATACTAAAAACCATAGAAATGGATCAATAACAACTTACTACAAGAAGAGAAATTTACTATCAATGTGACATGGCACAAAAACGATTTCAAAAATAATATACATTAATAATAATTTACACGTATACCTATAAAATAGGTAAAAACGCGAAGCGCAGATAACATCCTATTTAAATAAACGAAATACAAAAGTATCGGCTGAAAACATCTAGTCTACTTAACAGCAATTGCACTATATAATTTAATACTGGTGAAATATAAAAATAAAGTCAAATATTAACGAAATTAAAGTAAATTTACTCGAGATTAGAAGCATAAAAATATGTTCTGGGGATATGGACAGTGAAATCTGTTTCTGGTAGGTGCCTGAATTTTATTAGGAGACCCTTTCTATCAAATATTAAAAGAAGGTTTTTTGCTTAAAGAAAAAATCCACGCTTTAAACCAAATTTCTTCTCTAATAGTTAAGTTTCATTTCTATGACAATAATTAACTCTTTAATACATAAATAATCATATTATAAAAAAAACTGTTACACTATAAAAATATGCATACATTTATAAATACGAGTACATATCAGGATAAGTACAAACAATTTGAAAAATATTTCATTAATGTTCTTTACCTTAAATTCTTTATATTTTCCTGTCAAAACAATTTGATTGCCATCTGGGGTGAATCGGGCACACGAAATTGGAAATCTCTTAAATTCCTGTTTATTTATCATCTCATTATTTTCACCATCAACCTTCATGCAAAAAAAGAGAAATAAAAATGAAAAGTGAAACTAAAAGTGAGCATACTAAGTTAAAAATTGAATAAAAAATATATACAATACATTGGATAAGCTTTTTGACCCACTGGGTTCATTTTGAATTATTTTATAACAATAAATGTTCAAGGAAATTTTATGTTTATAAATAAATGATAAATAATAATAAGTACACAAAATTAATCAGTAACAATTAAAAAGTAGATAATATTTTATGGCAAAAACTCAATAAAATCGTTTACAGTTTTATAACAAATAGATGATCTGGATAATATCTATATAATAATCAAATGTACTATGCTTTTGACATTTGCATTTTATAAATATAATTCATATCTGCCATACGTATTTTTTTGTAAATATAATAAAATACAATAGGGGGCTGTGCGCCTGCATTATAATATGATAGATTTTATAAAGATTATTAATCTATCGATGCAAAGATTAATATTTCTCGGTCTCCAATATTTCTTTTTAATAATTTATTGTTAGGTTGAAGTAATAAGAAATTTCAGCAGCCTATACCTTCCCATCTTATATTATTTTAATATTTTATTGATTTCAAGCAAAGTACCTACTATTATATTTTAAAACAGAATAAAATATTAACATTAGTACAGATAACATCGATAATAAGTATCGATTTAAAAAAATTAGTATTTTACCTTCAGAAGTACGACAATATAGTATAATAGTAATATTCATCTCATCGTTAACGAAAATGAAATAAGATCAAATAAGCCGAAAAATCATGTACTCCGTAAGGTAACAACTAATCATTTTGAAATGGTTGTTTAGCTTTTGAATGCTATAAAATATAATTTATCTATTAGTAACATTTCATTTATAAGCTTCCCATTTCATTGCTGTTATAGAAAACTGTATAATTCACTATACTCAAATGATATGTCACTGTTAAACATCGTCCACAAGAAAAACAAAAATTAAAGTCAATACAATTTTGAACATGCACAAAACTAATCGATAATTTCAAAAAAGTTACTGAAACGAGTAAGTTTTGCTTTTAAAAATTAATAAAACCAATACATAAATTTGAATCTTAAAATATCCTCCCTGTACTCAAAGAATTGACTCTATACCAAATTCCCTGGGACGTACGAATTCTGGTTTTGGAACTAATATTACATCTCACCCAATCAACGACAATAACATACCTGACACAATGTGAGCGAGGTATCCAAGCTAGCTGTCATGACAACCGGTATCCTTGGATGGAATCGAACAGTGGTCACACGCTCCGTGGCTGGACAGTCACGGTTCCCGTCGGGACATCGCTTCACTCCCAACAAGCCCGGTTTGAGTCGGCGAGAAGCACTCCGGTCGAGGACATCACGTGTCCGAGCTACTACACCTCCCTTCTCCTCATCACTATCTTCAGATGAGGACGAGGATCCCAGAGATCGGATGGCACGGTCGGAGGAACCAGATACTCCAGACACTTTCAAGTAGGAGGGAGTCTTCCTGAATATCTTATGTCTGGTTTAGGGGAAAAGCGAATAGTATACACGAAACAATTTGATAACAATGATATTTGACGTATCATTCTGTGATACAACAAAGGTACTGTTACCGACTAGATAACTCTTTGGATATATCTAATAAAGTTAACTCTAGGAATCCCAAAAATTATAATCTTTTACTTAAAGGAAGTTGTGCTGTTAATTCATTAAACAATTCCAGAAAAAAAAATCATTAGTATGTTTATCTAATCAAGTAATTTAGTTTAAAGTACATATTTAACAATTTCAACATTGATAATGCATCATAAAAAGAAATTACAATGGATAATATTTAGGTGCCAATTACTTTTTATTTAGTTCTGTCTCATCCACATTATCCTCTTCATCTTGCCAAGCTGGTGCTGGTTTTGATCGCTTAGTTGGAGGTGCATCTTCGTCATCATTATCTGAGCTGCTTGATTCCTTGTCTGAAGCTTCATCCGATGATTCTGATGACTCACCACTAGAGCAGCTTACAGTTTCAAGTAAGTTCACCTGTTATAAAACAGTTTATAATTGTTACTAAACATAACACAGAATAAATATAATTAGAAAAATGTATTAATATTACCTGTAATAACTAATAAGTCTTTAAAAATGAATAATAAAATGAAAAATCAACAGAACATAAAATTCAAACTATGTATAAAACAAATAAATATTCAAATAAATTGGTATAGCCGTAAGTGTCAAAATATAGTAAATGAAGTAAAACGGTATATAATATACGTTAATGATTGGCATATATTTCGGAAGTTAACTATAAAAATTATTAAGAAGAATAAAATCAACCATGACAAATATTCAGTTTGTCAAGCAGCTTGTAAATTTCATAAGACTTCTTCGTCTATATGCTTTTTTTAAGAAACTAGTTAGTACAATCATTGTATATGAAAAACATAAAATACAATAGGCAAATAACAATAAAAACAGTATTATTAAAAATTATTAGTCCATAAACTTTTTTAAACATACCGGTTTAGCTGATTTAACTATTGTGAAAAGTTCATCATCGTCATCCTCAACAGGAATAGAAACATGCTGCTGCTGGAGCTGCTTTTTCATACGAAGCATGTTGATAACTTAAATCTGCAAAAAAAATAAGCTATTTTTAATTTGTTCATATATATGCATCTTTTAAAATCGGTAAATTATGAGTGCTAGATTTATTAAAATATAAACATGTTAAGGATAACATTAATGAAATTAATCTAGCATTTTTATTTAGTAAGAAAAATTATGTTTCTATGTTATTAGTATTGATCACATTTGGCTTGCGAAAAACAATAGAAATATATAAAGAACTAATGTCATAAATCAGTACACGAAATATGATATATAACAAACTAGATAAAAATCTGATAAAATAATAAGAATATATTGTTGACTGTCAAATAACTACATATATATAGATATATAAACTTTACAAACTACCCTTAGAATGAAATAGGGAGTTTCAGAGTAATTTAACTTACATATTTAAAAATAAAATAACAAATATAATAGAATAGAATTGAAGAAGAGTTTAATGTTAAGCATGTTCTTGGACTTATTTTGACAGACTATCAAATAAGAGTACTAAAATGTTGTAAGCAATAAGAAACCATCATTTGAAAAGAAAATTATGGTTAATAAACTAAAATGCCTGACTCCTGTAGAATTGTTTGGTTAAAATATTATCTTGAAATAATGAACATAAATAAATTTATGTATAAAAACAACATGCAAGTAGATGCCATGCCGGCTAAGTGAAATATAAATAAGTTCAAATTATTCAAATTCAATCAAACATCTAGTATAATTGTTATAGTTAATAATCTGTTCATATATTCATAATATCTGATTATAATTTTAGTTCATATATATTTTAAATTAACCATCAATAGAAAATGTTGCATATACATACATATTTATTTCAAGCATGCCATAATTACACCATCATAGTATTTTGTTGAATACTATTTAAAAATTCATTTAGAAAAATAAAGCTATAAACATATATTTATCATTGGTTGACTGACCACTATGGTTCTTAATATAACCAATTGTGTACATAGGTACAAGTATGATTATAACAGTGTAAAGCATGTTTCTTCTGTCATGAAAAATTGCCCCAAACTTGCAAGCTACACTTTGGATAAATATGACAAATAAATGATTGAAAAGCTTTGTTTTTTAGTGATGTTTTGTGGGGGAAATAAAAATCCAATTTTAATTGTGTCAATATAGAATATATGTACATCAAATCTTTACTGTGAGTATAATAGTATGGTTATTTCTAATACTAAAGAGAAAGAAAAATTGTGTATTTTTATATCCAATATAAACATTTTGTAAAAAATCTTATATTACTCATTTAAAGCTGACATTTTAAATGGCAACATTTTTAATGAATTATCCCAGTAAAATTACTATATTATTATTCTTTTTCATAATATGCAACATATTAGTCACTTTTTCTGCAGTGTCAAATATAGAGTGGCATCAAAAGGCAGTAACTCGATTTTTTTTTTGAAAATTAGATTTTAGCAGAAATAAACATATTTATATATAGCTGATATACATACTTCATGGTTTAGACATTTTTTAGGAAGTAATTATACTAGCCCAACTTTTCAGTTGAAAAATATTCAGTAATGTAATATCAAAAGGAAGCAAGCTGACAATGCATGCTCAATAATTAGCCTCACAATTAGGTGATATTGTTGAATCAAAAGGCAGTAACTTGAGTTGCTTCCTTATGAGCTAGCATTTCATAATTTTAAAATTTGTTAAAATAGAATTATCATATGAAGTATATAAAACAAAAATATATAATTTACAACTAGACTCTAAAATGTACAAATTATTTTCAATATAGCATGAATCAAACTATTTTAATGTAAATATAAAAACAAACTTTTATTTGTATTAATTACATGTTTCTGTAATACATTTTAAGTATATTAATTGATATGCATCATTTTAAAAATATAAAATATGTTTTAAGTAAATATTTACAAGCACATATAATAGCAGTATAGATATATTCTAAATAAATTTATAATATAAAGTAATTGAGATATTCAATATACCTTACCAATTATTTATTGTATCATTATTATATGTAGATAGTATGGTTTCTTTATTATTCTAATGTAACAGTTTCCTTTAGAAAGAAGTAATTTAACATTGTTAATCCTGTAAGGCAGCACATTGACCAAGCTACCAAAAGAATCTATTGTGTTCTTTGTAGAAAAGTTGAAGTGCCCCTTCCTCTTTTGACGACATGATGCTAGTCTTGTAGTGAATGCTGGGTACACAATAATTCAGGTTATACATCAAAGAAAAGTACCACTTTCTATGAAGTGATTTGTTATTGTCGCCAGATGGCTTTAATAAATTTAATTTCTTAAGCAATTAATATAGCAGCTTACATTTATAACCTGTAGACAATATTCAATTTACAATTAGTATATAATAATATTTGTCTTCTTTAAGTTTTAAAAAACTTGTACTTTCAGATATATATTCGAATACTTTTGTTAGATTAATGTGTTATAATAAAATATTTAACTATGAAAGATTTGATTATTATATTTATAAATAAAACTAGTAACAAAAGTCATTCACTGGTATTTAAAAAATTAATGTATACATGTATTATATAATTGTATAATTAAATAGCTTCAAATATTTCAGATTATCATGTTCAGGCATCATAGCGCTCGATAAAAAAATTTCCGGAAGAATTTTGGGGGTGCATTCCCGCCACACCAAAAATTTTTTTTTTGAAAATACTGAAGGCAATTTCATGCAAATGAAGACTATGCAGAAACCTTACTTAATGTATAAGAATGGCAAGAAAGGGACATATGGTAATTCAACGGTAAATGATAGATGGCGTTTAAACATCTAAAAATGTAGGTATTGAAAAGATTTTATCAAGGCTAAACGCTTACCAAATAAAGCTATTAATATAACAAAAATAATTGTAATAAAAATTGTAATACGGTAAATATAGCTTAACTTAA
>JAYRBW010027183.1:0-12350 GCA_036023295.1 Invenusta paracnida
GAAAACTATAGAAACAAATATTTAAAATAAGCATTATTAAGGTCCAATTAATGAGTATTAGTAAAGTGGGGTAAAATATACCCCAATGGTAGTTTACGTGATTTTTTTAGCTGGTAGGTAGAGGGTTAATAGGTTAATAGGTGTATGTTTTCAATGTTATTGTCATTTCATTGGTTTATAAAGATTTGAATATAATATATCATCTTATATAAAAGAATTCCAATAATTTATATTATAAGAATTAGACACTTTGGTAACTTCTTTTACTTGAAATTTACTTAAATTTAAAGTTAATTAGTTAAAGCATGAAATAATATGAAATTCTAAATTAAACAAATGCTAATAAAACTATATACTATAACATATATACTAGATAATTATCTATCAATTAATTTTGGTCATTATAAAAACACAATCAATAGATATAACATTAATCCTTCATTCTACAGTGTTTTCAAAATCTATAGTAAATGTAGCTAATTCACAAATATGCAAATATTGTTGAAAACATATAATTGGTAATTTAACTTTGATTAATAAATTAATTTTTAATATTTTTAATAAAAGTTTTATTTTTAAAGTAAATACTTTTTACTAACATATAGTTTAATATTAAATATAACAATATTACATGTACTTCATTTAATTCATATTTTAGAATAGAGTAATTGATATACTTGCTGTATGTATTTTGTATATTGTTTTGTACACATTATTGTAGATATTGTATTATTTTGTATATAACAAGAATAAGTAAAAAAAACTGTTAATAAGAAAAACAATGGATGCTATAGAAATATATCACAAACTTATAATATATCAAAAGAAATTAATACCTATGAAATTAGTTTTTTCAAATACTAAAATACCAATTTTTATTCTAATCATTTAGAAATGTTACATCATTATTTTATTTTTTAGTTTATAGCTGAAATAGTTGAAGCTGCTGTCAGACAGGCCCTCGATGAAGGGAGGCCTTCACTAAAACCACAACCAGCACCTCCTCCATCACCACAAATTCCTGCCAATGACAGAGCAGTTGGTAACTGAAATATCTTTTTATTGTTTCAAAACAGTAAATTCCATTAATATATCTGTGGTACAGAAAATCATTTTAATAAAAATAAAAACTTGTGTACAAGCATTTATTTATCAAAGAATCTACATTAGTTTGTTTTTAAATTCCATTAGGCTTCAAAATCTAACAACTATAATAGCTGTATTTATGCATAAATACCAAGAAATGGATTTTGAAATTACTATTATGAAAATTAATTAATAAACACTACTGTGAGGATATGATAGAACTTTTACCTTATGGCACATGCTTTTTGTATATAAATAAGTAAAGGGTTGGTTTAATTTTAAAATCAAGTGTAAAGAATGATTGTTAGTTAAATAATTTATCCACATCTTAATTATTTGTGATTATTAACTATTTCAAACATCTTTATTAGCACTAACTAATACATTTAGAAATAACTTCTGTTGTGTTGTCATTATTTTCAATTTTTTGATTTTTATACAATTTAGCTCTTTTAATATCTCTGCAATTTACCAATAAATAAATGAAATAGTTTTTACAGTTTATAGTTTTATTTTGGTCCATGTATACTATCACTTTGTGAATATAATTTAACATAACTTGGCAAATTTATAGGTCTATTTTCACAGTTTAATTTTTATATTTGCTATTGCTTTTTATATGGCAACATGGTTTAATTTGAAATAAAATTAGTATTAATCTTTGAATGTTACCCTAAATTTGGAATGTGTGATTTTTTATTTTTAAAATACTGGCAACAACTTTTTTTAAACATGGATATACTACCTATATTTAAATTTAGTGATTTTATTAATTATTATTATTATTACTCTTTTTGATTGTACTAAGTATGCCACAGTCAAGATCAAGACCAATCAACATTCAAGGCATAGTGGAAAGAAATGGTAAAATGGTTATCTTTTGAAATAATGTCATAAATTATGCAAATTTCTTGGAAATGTAATATTGGGGAGCTATCCTACGAGATAGCGAGAAGAATAATAACTTAATAGTAATAATGTATATATGTTGTAAATTATTATATATTCTGGATAAGTTTAGTAAACAGTTTAGTTATGTAGATGTATACTCAATTGAAGAAATAGTTTTAAGTCAGAATGTTCATTTCGTTATTTCACATATTACTTTATATTACTGCATCCACTTGTAATGAAACAAATATTATGGGAAAAATCAGCTAAGGCTCAAAATTTAAAATATTTTAAAGTATTTCTCACTTTTTGCGTGCATCGTTTTGTGCTTTTTTGTGATTTGTAAGGCCTACAATGACAAATGTGTGGCTGCTGGGACGAGGTGACTCAGTTGGTAGAGTGGTTGTTTAATTCTCCGTTTTGACTTTAATTCCCTCGTCTCTGGCTGGCAACTGTGCCAGTCAATTTTTTAGCAGTCTGAAAGGGTTTGTTCTGTCTGTATCTGGATCTCAGGACAAATATATAATTACCTACTATATCTATCTATTCAGTGTTAACATTTCCAATATAATCACAATTTATGTAATTGGAAAAAATGTATTATAGTTTAAAAATCTTGAATGTTAATTTCAATTATTTTGAACAAATCAGACAACAGAGATTTATATTTGTTTTACTATTTTTTCTTATTGTTAACATTCTTTTGATTGAAGGATATATAAGATGTTCTACCTACTTTTAAAAATATATAGTACTCTTCCTTAAACTATTAATATTTTTCCTATTTTTCAGGATTACCCGTTACATCTACTTCAGACGAAGAGATTTTGTATTACCTCATTAGGTGCAATTGCACAAAAATGCAAATGGCTGAAACGCTTGGAGTTAGCGTATCGACAATCAATCGTCTTTTACGCCATCTTAACATAAAAGTAAGTTTATTTGCTTTTGCAGTTAGGTATGTCACTCTATTTACCACTTACTACTTATGACTTATTACTTTATTTCATTTTTGTTAACTCGTTTGACAGGCTTTTTTAACATAATTCATACAAAAGTAGCAGTCGACTGTTTAGAGTGTCAAAAACAATTTTAGAAATACAATCATAATTTATTTGTCACAGCAGCAAACGATTTGTAATAATATGGAAAACTAATAATAACATGTAATAATAATTGCTATTAAGAAACATGCATGGTTTATGTATATTTACATTTGTTAATAGAATTTTTTTTGTAAGTTTTAAAAATGTTTTATAATTCTTTTTGTGATAAGATGAATAGTAAAACACAAAAATAAACTGAAAAGGACCCCAGATTACTTTACAGTAAGTATGCTGGTGACACTAAATTCAATAATTGTACAGTAAATATGTAGTAAATAATAATAAATTAAAGTATACTTAAATGGGACGAGCATACAAAAAAATGTATATGAACTAAATTCAAGTATATGAATTTCTTATAGAATAATTCATATAAGGATTGCATATAATATAATTAAAAACAAAAATAAAAACAAATAAAAAAACAAATAAAAAACAATATATATAAAAAGCGCATTATAATATAAAGCGGGGAAAGAGAAACACATCTTTTGAGGGTTGTTATGGATAATATTCAAAGGTACATTTTTTTAACAAGGACATAAAAGATATAGAAATGTTGATGGTATGAAATGTTGATTTGGTTTATCTTTGAATATTTTCTATTGTTATTATTCCTTAATTGTAGGAGTATATAATTCCAATTTATTGTCACTTCATCCATTATTTTATTTGTTCTTCAATGTTTAATATATGAACAGCTCAATCAGTACGACAATATCACCGAAGAACAACTAAGACAGCGTGTGGCAGATATCAACCGACTTTCCAAACTCGGGCTAAAGAGAAATATGAACCATGGAAAAGAGAGGTTACCTTTCCCAGCAACCTATACATATTCAACGGCATCGCGTGGCTAGTGCTTTAAGAGAAGTGGACAAAGAAGGGACGTAGTAGCGTTTGACAAGAGCCATACAACGGCGTGTGTATAGGGTATCAAGAGCAAACAGTTTGTGGCACATTGATAGTCACCACAAGTTGCTTAGGTAAATCTACTAATATCCTTTTTCTATTTATACAAGTTAACTTGATAACTGATCCATTCAAAATCAAAAAGAAAGAAGGTGAAGGCCAGATTATGGATCACAATGGTATAATACTTATTCCATAAAGTATTATTTAATTTTTAATTGTGGAATTATGATTCTGTAAAAAATATTGTTTGATAATATATCTTGTACTGTTTTGTTGTTGAAAAGTTTGATAATTATACAATCTTAGATTCATTGTTATTCAAATTTGCAATAATTTAGTAAGGAATACTATACCTTTAAAAATCTAACGTAATTTTAATTTTTTGTACGAGTCCACACAAGAACAATAATCAACCATTATCTCACATTAAAGAAAAGTTTTTTGTATTAATCAGTTAATCAATTTTATTTTTTCCTAAATTTTTTTAATTGTAAAATAATAATTACAAAAATTATAAACACTGCACTTAATTTTAAAGTTTAAATTGCAATAATTAAAAGTTGCACAACGAAAAATTGACCCTCATTTTCCAAATCCTAGTATGTAATCTATTACATCTTCGTGATACTTACCGTTTAATATCAACGTGAAATGATTAATTACACTTACTTGGATTGACAGATTATAACATATTTTTGTTGTACAACTGTGTGCCTTTCAGGTGGAATATTGTCGTGATTGGTTGTATCGATGGTTTCAGTCGTCTCATTTCCTATTTACGCGTGAAACCAGATAATAGAGCCACAACATCTTTGAAGGCCTTTCTGCTAGCCATCGAAAAGTACGGTACCTATACCAAGGCGTTGTCGGGGTGACCATGGCGGAGAAAACAATCTAATTCGGAGGTTTCACCAACTAATATTTGACCGCGGCAGTTTCATAATGGTACCTTCTGTCCACAATCAGCGCATCGAACGCTTGTGGCGCGACGTAGAAACGAAAGTATTGCTAAATTTCAGGAATATGTTTTATGCTTTAGAAAATTGCGGTTGGTTGATTTCCGAGGATGATTCCCCCATTAAAGCCCTTCAAATTTCATTCCTTCCCACTATTCAGTTTCGATTGGACACGTGAACAGAACAGAACCGCAGCCCCGTTTAACTATGGACAACAAGTTCTCTCTCCCCAGACAACAGAGAGTCCGTGGAACACAGTATGGCTTTTTCGCCTGAAATTGCTCAGAGAATTTTTCTGAGGCTGCTAGCAACTATATGTCCGACAGATGTAATGATGACGAAGAGTCAGAAATTAATGTCCACACTCGGTGGTGCGGGATATTATCTGTGCTTCATAACTGCTATGTCAGTTTTTTTCGTGTGTGGTGCCTTGTCTATCTTACCTTAATATAACACAATTATTAATATTCAATTCATTACAGTATCAACTATATTAATTGTTATTTATCACAACGTATTTTATGTCATTTTTACTATATAAAATGCAAATTTAAGCGCCGCTGACATTGTTATTAATATAGGGGCGCTATATCAAATATATAAATTTAAAAAATATAACTTAACTTTATTCTAAGTAAGGACTCGCAAATATAATTAATCTGAGCAATTATAAATAAACGCAAACAGTTAAACTGCAGAACATTTCTAAACGGTTAGGGAAATTCTGACCCATTTATTTATTCCTGTAAACTAAATACACTTCAATGAATATGCTAGAAATGTATTACTGTAATAGAGAACTTCTTTTTATATATTATCTCAGCTTTCAAAACTCTTTTATGTTAATTAACGATGTTGTATAAAAAATGTAACTACTATACCTACTGCTTGAATAGACAACATTTTTTTCATTATTTTTACTTTTTATTTAATAAAAAATGCTTGCATAATAATGTAGATTAATACATTGGTTTAATGAACACGATCTCTTTGAATATATAATGTAATATGATTACATGATCGATACAAACAAACTAATTGGTGCCTATATACATTAAAAAGGTATTTAATAGTAAAGCTGTTTATTAATTATAGCATTTCTATTAATAAAACAAATGTTATATCTCAATACATTTTTTAGCATTGTGAGATGTTTAGGTGGTGGGAATGAGCCTTATGCCATTATTTCAATATATAGATACTAAAGTAGGATAACCACCCATGTATACATGCACCTGAATTGTTATGTATGAAAATAAACAAACAGAGAACACCAGTTTGCAACCTTTCAGAAGATAACTATACAGATAGCTGAAATCTACAAATTAATTTTTGATAAAAATTGAAAAAGTAGGACGGAGAAAGTTACAAAATATATAATTTGATATAACTAGAAAATTATATAAATATATTTAAATTTCAACGATATATTATCAATTCAGAAAGAGCTTAAAACATTGATGTGTTTTGAAGTAAAAAATATTCAAAACTTTTTACTGTTAGAACTTTTGAGTCAATCGATGTATTTTTTAATCCTTCATGTTTTGTGTCATTCTATGTGCTGCAATGTAGGAAAAAGCTCATTATAACTGCATAGATACACTACCAAAATAGTTTTCATGATCACACTCCTTGTCAAGTTTAAATGAATTAGATGACTATGTTTAGCTGCTTTATACCTAGATACGCGCTTACATAAATGCGGTCTGACTCTATATTTAGCTGCTTTATACCTAGATACGCGCTTACATAAATGCGGTCTGACTCTATATTTAGCTGCTTTATCTAGATACGCGCTTACATAAATGCGGTCTGACTCTATATTTAGCTGCTTTATCTAGATACGCCTTTACACAAGTGCAGCCTGAATTTATAGCTGCTTTATACCTAGATACGCGCTTACATAAATGCGGTCTAACTCTATACTTAGCTGCTTTATCTAGATACGCGCTTACATAAACGCGGTCTGAATTTATAGCTGCTTTACATAGGTACGCACACTTTTCTGTAGTTGGAGCAACAGCCAAAATATAAAACTTGTATGCGCATTCTACTAAAATATGGCCTAATTTTCTGATACACTTATGTTATGTAGTCTTTCTTTAAAAGTAATTACTGTAATTGATGTTCTGCAAGCAATGCGAATGCTTAAGAAAGCTTGGGACAATGTTTCTGGTAAGCCAATTCTTTTACTTTTAGAATTATCTATGTATAGTTGTGTTAATTTTCGCTAAACTAAATTAATTTTTAAATAATCAAGTTTTAAAAAAATTACATAATCATATTCATGTTGTAGACACCAATTTAAAATGTAAATAATAATACATATAACATTGTTTGCCAGAAAGGTATATTATACACTGCGTGGAAAAAAAATGAGACAGCTGCAAAGGAAATTAATATTAGTTTATCTCAGTGTGGCTCTGTTTAGAATTCGCAATAGTTTAACAGGTGACACCTACACAAGTTATAGCTATATTGCCTATAGGCAATTGCCTTCCCTGATAATCTGGCAGCCTGCCAAAATTGAGTATTCAAATTTAAAGTGCAGTACATTGACAATTAGTTTATAATCTAGTTGAACTGTTAAGTCGCTATTCAGTTAATTTACTGTTTCAAAAATTACAATTTAGCTTTTGTAGCTTTAACTAAAGTAGCTGTCTCATTTTTTTTACACGCAGTGTATATACATATAAAGCATTAATGTTTAACCCACTCATTATTTTTAAAATACTGGCTATGAAAATAATATTTTTATTATGCAGTAAAAAAGGAATTAAATAGACAAAACTTGTATGCAACTTCTATAATTCTGCAATCAGCAAATAGTGCAGGATGGACCTAGATGATGGTATTACTATGAACATGGGCAATGGTTCCCAATACAGTGGATAATTATCACAGATTTGAGTGACAAGACCATAGCCCTATTCAAATTGATCATATTATGGTTTGGAGTATATTTTTAGATATGACAATGATAACATTAAAAAGAATAGTCAGCCTAAGCCATCCAATATTGAATTACAAGATTAGTCACAGCAGTACACTGCATGTAAAAAAATGATACAGCTATTTCAGTTAAGGATATGTTTCGAAACCCTACTTTTTGAATTTTGAAAATCGGCCTAAAGATAAATAAGTTATGTTTGTTTTACTTCCACTCAATTTTTGTTGCAAGAACACCCTGTATGTTCTTTCTTTTCACAGAATCCACGGTGAAGAACTGCTTCCATCACGTTGGCTTTAAAGACGATGCTGGCGAAATTCCTATCCCTGAAGGAATTCCTATCCCAGCTGACAATATCTGGGAACGTCTTGCTGCTGCTGGATTGGTTGAAGGTGTCAGCTTTGATGACTACATCGACACTGATGAGAATACGGTAACAAGAGAGACAGTAACTGAAGCATCAATCCTCGCAAATATCCATTCCCCAGATGACGTTGACGAGGATAATTCTCAGCAGGACAACGTAGATGACAGTGAAGACCCTCCACCCACTCCTACAGCTCTTGATTGTGTAACCATGCTTAATGCAATCCGATGTTTTATTGAATCGAAAAGTATGGACTTATCACTTATTGACTCCCTAGACTCTATTAAACAAACAATTATAAATGTTTCTCTCAGTAACAAAAAACAAACATCTATCACTGATTATTTTGGATAGTTTCTATGTTGTAGATATGTACATACAGTACATTGTGTTTTACATTCGTGATCAATATTTGAACAAACTGTTTTCATTTAATGTGTACCTATCACTGATTATTTGGGATAATTAGTTTCTATTGTAATTTCTATTGTAGTTTCCATTAAGTACATTATGTGTGCTACATTCATAATCAATATATATATTGGAAATATATAAAATATATTTTTGGAAGAACTGTTTTCACTTATACATAGTACCTAACTAAAATTTTGATTGGTTAATATGTACAAAATTACACTAAAATAAGTTGTCATATACTAAAATATGTATGTACATATTAAATATTGCCTATGTCGTCACTATTGTGTATATCGTCACTATTGCCTATATCGTCTGTTTGTGTATATCGTCACTTTTGAAATTCCCCTAGAAGTGACGATATAGGCGAGTTCTACTGTATAAATATTTTACTATAATCGATTTATCGTAGTAATTATAAATATATAAAAAATCTATACTTTTGACCACAAACTTTCTACTTTAAATTGCTACACCATTTTTCAGATTGGCAATTTATGTATATAAAGTAAAACGAATATATATATATATATGAGTATAATAGAATATTAGTAGTTACTGCCACAAACCTACATTTTAATTACTTTTTATTTACGCAACTATATATTGATTAATTTTTTTGATTATACTATAATGTTGTTCACTCGCTATATTAAAGAGAAAATAGACTTTTATTTTATTTTCAAAGATATTACTAGTAGCAGTATACTGCATAAAGGTTTTGTTTCTACAGGTTTCTCTTTTTCTTCTTCAAATTGTTACGCCATTTTTCAGATAGCCAATCTATGTATATAAAGTAAACGAATATATATTAAAATTATTCCAGTGCTTGCTTCTTCACTTGTCCCATGTAGTAGGAATCTATTTATAGTAACATATTTCTTCCAACACGTGAAATTTGTTATACTGTATACTTTATTGATTTTAGTTTCACAGTGCCATATTAATTTTATTGAAGCTCTTTACATTTAAATTTATTGAATGTACTTATCTTGTCCCACGCCATGGGATTTTATTTGTAGTATTAAGAAGTCCTTTTGTATAACGCTGTTGGAATATCTATATACTTATTTTATATCTTGAAAAAATGACTTACCTTTTCTGACTTTATAAATAAATATTAAATAGATACTACTACTAATGTTCATTTAATTTAATGGGCAAAAGAATTAAACATTAAACCTTTTTGATATTGAATGAGAATTGAAAATTATTGTTGGTGCTCTAAATAATACGTTTGGCGTGTCTGAATATTGGTCAATTTTGACTAAGAATTTTTTGTAAAAATGAAGTGTCTGGATATCAACTAAGAAATCAATAATATTATTATTTTTCACTTGGTTCGTGTTGGCTTCGTGCTAGAGGCCACAAAACCCAAATAACTGTTGGCTATCGTGAAACAGGGCACCATAATCAATACCCAAAAAGTTAACTTTACAGTTAATACTCCTTGCTTGTAGCATTCGTATTCTTATTCTTGGCTTACGATGCTACCGCATCGTATTATATGTTAAGCATGGGTTTTAAAGCAAGTAATTGATAGAAATATTGGTGAACTAAAAATTACGAATCGGTTTATGTTGATTCTTTTCTCACATTTCTGATCACACCAGAATTAGATATGAAACATAATAAAATTATCTGACTTGGTATTCATTCTGATGACAATGATGTAACTAGTAAATATTATGTTGATGTTGAAATGCGGAAGTTGAGTCAAGTAATTAATCAAATGGTTGGTGAATTAAAAACATATTTCATAAAGAATAATGCTCAATATGTAGATGACCGTATTGCCACTAATTCATTTATTCCAAAGAAAGTACAATGAAGTATATTTCAAATACAAATATACTCGAGATGAATAAACTCCTATGTTTTGGATATCATCTAAATTTCATGAAGGATTAAAACTTGCTAGTGGAACTGTTTATAGAGAAAATAAAACAGTTGAAAAATAAATAAGAAAAAAATGTAATTAACCTACAACTAGAGTTGGCTCAACTAAATGATCTAATAATGCTTTAGATTTTAAGGGTAGAAATAGTATTCAAAATTAAAAAACATTTGGTAGTAATTTTACCAAAGATAAAAGATAATAACAAGATGTGTCACTGCAAGCGAAAAAATGGCAAATGTTTGTGCAAAACAGTTATGGCCGACAGAATTTACCAATATTTTAAAAATATTCAAAAATATTTGTATCTTTGTTAGTAGTACAGAAACTCTATGGCCCGTATTCACTGTCGCTCCTTGAGATTTAAAAGAGTACTTTGGTATTCACAAACGTTCCTTAGATTTTCATGGAGCGATTCTGCTTCAAGGAATACTTGAAAATTGGTCGTTATTCACAGTTGTTCCTTGAGTAGTAGTAAGTGGTTACTTGAATTTCAAGGAGACCTTCAAATAACATTATATTTTCAAGGATGGTTTATACCTTCCTTGAAATTTAAAAAATATTAAATAAGTGCACTAACCTCATTTCGGTTAATTTTTTAGGTGCAGTTCAGTTTATAAATTAATTCATAAAAACTGTTATTGTATTAATTTGTAATTATATTTGTTCTTATAGTTGTATATATTTCTATATAAAAAATGTGGACGGATAAATTTCCAAGAAGGCGTAAAGATTCATTTGTTTTAATAAATTTATAATGGCACTATTTATAGCAACAATCTGGCAAAAATATAAAAAATATAGTGTAATATAGTCGTTCTTTACCTCTATAGTAACGGACTAAATTAACTCCTAAATAATACTTATTCACGCGAAATTCCTGGGGGTTCTCTAATTAATAACCGAAATCCCTTACTTTAACACAAGATAAGTCACAGTATCAAGACTTCAGACTTATACTATTATACAGCACAACGTAACATATCAAATGTCATGAAATATACAGTAAATTCTATTACACAGTGCAATAGCGAATGTCCACAAGACCGTAATATATATATATAAGTCTTTTTCGTACAATGTAATTTGTTCCTAATCAGTGACCGAGTTTATTAAGTTATTTGCAATTGTCAATACTCTTTATTCACTCTCTCTAGTTGTTTGGGGCAGTAGGCCGGCGATCAGACGGGGGGGCTTCAGGAACTGTTCTAGATGTCGAAAGACTTGTGCTGTGGCGATTCGATTATACGTTCTCAGCGAGTAATGAGTTCAGGGCTCTGTAGGATAGGGTGGCTCGTAGCTCAGAACAGCAAAGGTTCAGTACTACAGGATTGTGCTGAAGGTGATGTCCAGCGCGACGAGGATTGGCGTTATAGAGATGTAGCTGTGGTGGTATGTATTCTGTATTCTGGACAGCCTGTATTTATAGTGCTAATTTCCTTGACTTATCCCGCTGTTTCTATTAATAGACTAAACCATTTCTCGGGAACTACCAGCTAAACTGTTTATTCTTAACGCTATATTTAGAATTTAAACTTATCTTGACAGCCAACATCAAATGATTAAAGTGACTCATCAAGTTCGCACTTTAGGTGTTTACCATCCTTATATTAAAAGAGTGCCCCTAATTTAGTATCTACGGGCCTTCTCTTACAGAGTGCAAAGCTTTGCTGTCTAGCCTTGCTTTTATAATAATAATAATAATAATAATAAGCGTATATTTATAGAATGATGTAAACTGGGAATCGGTACATCGCATTATTTA
>JAYRBW010027205.1:0-12350 GCA_036023295.1 Invenusta paracnida
TATTCTACCTTATAGTATCAATTAGAATTGGTTCGCTTTCCAGCTACCCTCGACCCCCTGGGCTCCCGGTCTAATACCAGTCACATAAAAAGTTGTGTGTACCAAATTATAATAAAAATAAACATTTTAAAAGATTTCAAAATATTGTTCCATGACTAATACATCGTATATTCTTGTCTTGAAAATGTCTTTTACAATAGCTTGCTTATGAGTTAAACATATAATAGATACTAATAATTATGTATAAAACGTAATATAGAAAATGAATTAAGATACAAAATCAGACATCGGCCGTCAATAAAAGGATTTTTGCGGTAAACTGGAGCAGACATTCTAAAAATAAATATTTCCATTTTTAATCACTTCAGCTATAAATACTAGTATAGTAATTCTAAAATACGTTTCGTTATACATATTTCAAGTTATTCGTTATATAATTAACGTTACGTCCCTCAAAGAAAAAAACAGAATCGGTCAAAGGAAAGGACATATTTCGAAGAAATTATAATTTTATTGACCAGTATTCAGAAAACATTTAACTTTTTAAATGTTTTCATTGCTTAATACCCAAAAGTGATTATGATTTAGAAAACAAATATTTTAAAGAATAAATATACGACTTGCTATAAAGTTTAACATATTTAATTTAATGCAAAAAAAGATAGTAGTTTAGTGCACTCGAGAAAGGCAGACCGTTACTATTACACAATTATCCCAATATTTTATCAACCTTTAAATTCATATTATAAATTTTAACCAACCTGGGCATTTGAGTTATACCCTAAACGTCTTTTAAGCGCAGGTTCCGAACAGTGCCAATCAACAATGTGACTAATAAGAGAAAAGGCAGCACGAGGAAGCGAAGATTGTTCACAATTTGCCCACTGGCATACCCAACGCTGACCACGTGACGTTCCCTTCCCAGTGTTTGAGTTAATTAATGGAGACAAATGTTTAGTATAGGCATGTGCAGAAACCTGAAAAGGTGAATTTTACAATAATTTTTTTTATTTACGATGCAACAAAATAACACGGAATTTAGCAATTTACCTGTTTAGCCATAGGAAATGAAGCACCACAATTCTGCCATTCACAGAAGTAATAGGTTAATTCGCATTCCATCCGATAAGTTTGGGGCACTTGACTTGAAGATGCAATAGTACTATTAATCGATGCACCAGATTCCTTGTTTGCTAGAACAGCAGCTCTTTTCATGGCCGACGAAATACCCTTGCGACGCTTATGCAAACCAAACGTTGATCGACGGGAGTAGGGGGTGCGTCGCTTCTGGGGCGAGTTGGAGATAACTTTTGAAAGTTGAACATCTAACATCTGAGCCTTAGTCGGGGATGACTTCTCTGAGCTAGGACTATCCACGGATGACAGCGACGTTTTTGCCAATGCTGAGTCTCCATTGCATAGTGAATGAGCAATTTTGGGTAATAATGAGGACATACCGTTAGACAACTTTTTGCGAACACCATTAACTGGTGAAACACCATTGTGTAAGTGACAATTGTTTTGCTGAGTCATGAGCTGGTCATGTCGAACACGTTTAGGAGTTGCTGATGAAGATTCTAAATTAACAGCAGAACGGAGACGTTTTCGAACCTCTATTTGTCCGTTGGTTGACTGAACAGAGGGTTGTTCAGGAGAAGATCGACGGGTAATTGGTCTAGATGACAAACCATTAGTCATGGAGCTATTTCTTGTTCCAACTAAAAAAGTTTGGAATAAAAACAATAAGAGTACAAAACATCAATAATGGCCAAATAAACAGGATTCAACAACACATGTCCATGTTTTTTTATTCCCAATTTTATGGTAACTCTACGTTAGTTAATTTCCCGGTTTTTAGCCAATAAATTTCCAAATTAAGACAAACGATGAAAACGAATTTTATACAAGCGATATTTTGTGCATATTTAAGCAACAGGGTATCTAAAAGGTATTAAATAATACGTATTTTAAAAGAAATTTATATATACTGAAAATAGAACATTATCAATATATATAGCTATAGTGTTTAATCCAAGAAGCATTTATGTGAAACAATATTGGTACAAAAGCATATACACAAAAAATGGAACAGTTGAATGATAATCTAAAATTACACAAATAAAAATAAGTTTTATAAAAAACCAATTATTATAAATATTTGCTGAGTTTATCCATAAAATACGAATATTCCATATAGTCGAAATTCTAGTACAGATATAATTCAAGGAATTAAAAAAAAGTATTGATGATGTGAATAATAGAAATAAAACATACAAGCGGTTGAAACTACATTAAGTTGAAGTTTAATCAATGATATCTTTTCGAAGAGGAGCCATTTGTTTCACAATCAAGTAGTCTACAGCTTTCTATTAGCATGCAATGCGTCCTTTTTGGCCTTTCGCTTCCTTTGAATACGATCTGCAGACTGTTATTCCTCTAAAGCAGCCTGACATCTCTTGCTTTTAAAATGCACAGATGTCAAATATTCACTGAACTGAATATTCAATAGATTTCCAAAACACTTGACCGCATCGTAGACTATTCTTTGAGATATCAGAGATAACTACTTCATATTCAATTGTCTGACAGAACCTCATCGTTAACCGAGAAACCGGTTTCTATCGCAGGCATTCCCATGCGATAAGATAGCACTTTTTAAATGACAAATCATAGGGTTCTGTAATTATCCTTTGTTGCAAGATCAGCGAAAAAGCTATACAAGCGACACTTATTTATACCAAAAGCACTAATTTCTTCTTGATCAGTCTCTGAGCATTGACAATAATTTCGATTTGCTTAAACATTCAGCAGACATATATGTTGCATTCAATAAATATTTTTAACATTTTTCAAAACGTCCAGTAGCGACAAACGATTTTTTTAGAATGGTTGGTGACAGGCTCGAAGAATTTCGGACAAAGTCACACACGAGATCTTTTGAGAAGTTTTCCGTTGTTTTTAACAAAAATAGGTCACAGTCCTTATATATCGACTTTTTCTTTAAATCAGATACTTGTTGAAGGCATCCTTCGCAGCAAAGCCAACATCAGGCGTTTTGATATTTTTATCACAGAAATCAATTACAAACACATGTTTGCCATCTTTAAAAAGGGATTTTACAAACATACTCTACAAAAATAACACTTTCCATAAGAGTGAAATAACGGAGAAGCTGTTTGAAAAAAATGCAATGTAGCTACAAGAAATTGTTCCATTTTCAAATAAATAGCTGGAAATAAATAAAAATGGTATCAAAACGCGATCGGAGTTAGAGAAATATTCCACTTAAAAAAATGTTTTACTTATATTTATTACAATTTCTCGATTTTCACTGGTTATATCAAATTTCACGGTTATTCCCAGTCACAAACAACCCTGTATATATACATAAACAACCCTCAGACAAAAGCATGATATTTTTAAAAATGAATGCCAACATTTTATAATATTCTACGTTTTATCGAAAATATTGGTTCACAGAATTTGTTGGAATAATATAGCCCAAAAAGCAAAGATTGAACAACTATAGTGTATAGTATACAGAGTGTCTAAAAAAACTGTATACAGTTTTTCAAAATATATAGTTTAAATCTAAATTCAAAATCTATGGTTTAAATCTAAATTTAAAATCTATAGTTTAAATCTAAATTTGAAATATATGCTTTAAATCTAAATGTAAAATCTATGGTTTAAATTTAAATTCACAAATAGGCAGCAGTTTTGCGTTATGGCAGAGCGACATTTCTTAACTTTTTTAAGAACCAAAATTTGGTCTTAAAAATTATTTTAAGTGTGAGAATACGGCCGAAGTACAATGGCGATGATTTTCCGAGTTTGGCACAGATCCTCCTACACGAATGACTACTACGCGTATTCGAGACAAGTTTGAAAATGTGGGCAGTGTAAACGATGTCCACAAGGAACATTCCGGGAGACGCATGTACCTCGACAAATGTTAACAATTCTGCTCTCATGGTGCTGCAAAGGTTTGAACCGTCACCAAGAAAGTCTGTAAGAGAGTGCTCTCGTGAGACTGGAATCAGTCGTTCCAGTGTGCACCATATTTTGACAAAAACAAAATGGATGCCTTACATCCGGAGACTGCAGATACACGCTCTAAATGAAGATGATCCTGACAGGTGGATCGAGTTTTGCCATTGGTTGCAAGGAATGGATTTACTTGATCAATAATTTACGAAAAAGATTGTGTGGTCAGATGAAACTTCTTTCAAGCTAAATGGTACACGTCTTATTCGACACAACTGCACATACTGGTCTCCCAATAATCCACATGTTCATTTTGACAAGCATGTCAACTTGCCAGTAGTTACAGTTTGGTGTGGTTTGTCAGCTAGAGGTTTGGTTTGACCTTTCTTTTTCCCTGTAACGGTCACTGGCAATGAGTACCATTTTGTAGTAAAGGTTAGAAATTATCTCGATGACATGTTCATAGGGACTTGGATGGGACAAAGAGGACCAGTGTAATATCCACCAAGATCTCCTGACCTGACCCCACTTGATTTTTACCTGTGGTGTTATGTCAAGGACAAGGTATATGCACAACAGCCTGCAACACTCAACAACATTCGTCAGTCTATAGAAGAAACTTGTAGGACGATTCCAGTAGAAGTCTTGACTGATGTGTGTGATTCAGTTCTCAAATGTCGGGCGATGTCAGGAATGTATTAATGCCAACGGGGGACATTTTGAACACTTAAGATGATTTTAATTCATATCTTATTAAATTCTTTGTGTTCATTTCATATTCCATTTACGTTGTTCATCAAATAATATTCTTTGCTGTTAAATAATAACTGTTTTACAATTGCCTTTTTAATTATATATTTTTTCCTATAGTGTATAGTTTTTTGGGACACCCTGTATAATAAACACAATGTTACAAACAATCAAAAACTACAATAGTTTCATTTGTTAAAATCTCAACAATAACAAAAACTAATAATATAAGGAAAAATTATTCTTAAAATACCTGTCCGTTTATTGGTATTGATATTGGATTTTCCTTTGTCATTAAGAACGACATTTTTGTAGACAAAGTCGAAACCACACTTTTCAAAATCAACGCAGCCAAAAGCCTCCCTGTAAAAAAGAAAACACAAGGTACTTATAAAGTAGACATTTTTTAATTGCATGAATATTATATATCAAACAAAGTAACGAACAATCGATTAATAAATTGTAAAATATACACCATTCTACATTAATCTGTTATGTAATGCAATTCCTTTAATATTTTTAAACATTTAACATTTAAATTTTTTTTTATAAAAACTCAATCAAATTAAATAATTTAATCTAAACATGAAATTAGAAACTGTTATTACCTTCTGATATTTTCATAATTCATTAGTTCTTAATTAATCTATTAGAAGATAATAACAACAGTTGAAATCCATAAATATATACAAAAAGGAATAACACAAATATACAGCAATAAAATTACAATAAAATTTAAAAATCACTATATATATATAATAAGACTTAGCTTACTTAAGAAGATTGGTGACATGTCTCGATAAAATATTGACAACTTTAGGGAGTGTGTTCTTAAGTGTCGCTTGGCAGTGGGCGAGTAAAGCGGACCGATAGACAGGCGCCTGTGTCTGAGGGGATATCTCATAGTTAGCACGCAACCAATCAACCACTGCTAAAGAGGTGGCGCGATCTAGTGCTTGAGTAGCTGATGGAGCCGCTATGAGATTCACACAATAAAAACATAAATAAAGTTGCAATGTGTATTTACATTAAAAAAATAAAATTACTTTCCGTATTTTTTAACAGAAAATCGTAACCATGTATAACAGTAACTGTTATATAAACTAAAATAATTTTGTATAAAACAATCAAACTGATATGTACAATTTCATATGTAATAATTCCATACAATATATCACTAGAAATGTCTGTAATACTAAGATGAAAAAAAAACACCAATAAAATTCGAGTCTTGAACCTTTGAGCTTAAAAATGTAAGGTTAATTGCATAATTAAAATCATATTTTATCTGAAAAACTATTACAATTTTCTGACACTTAGGGTCTACACAAGCTTTATTTATCCTTGCACATTCGTACATATAACTAAACTAAAACAAAAAGCAATTAAAATAGAATAACCAGGTTTACATTAACTTAATTTTGCAGATTGAAATGTTAAAATAAAAGCAAGTAAAAATGACTTGAAAAACTTGGAATAGAGAACCAATTATATACCAAATGTGCTGGTTAGTCAGTAGTCAGATATCAGCCTTGTTATAGTAATTAATTCTAGTCACACGAATTTAAAAATTTATACGCCAATACTATTTTGAAGATAAACATGTTAATTGTCAAAATATTAATAACAATCATTTTTCAACTGTAATGTATTATATGTAATGTTATTTAATGGATTATATAATTCAGTTAATTTGATTTCCAACACTTAATTTAAACATAATTTATTGTTATAATGAGATTAAATGAGATTTTTCAATTTATTAATCCAACATAGTTAAGTAATAACTAATAATAAACTACTATATATAAATATTGATCACTAAAGTAATAATATATTTACGTAATTTGTTCCTGTAATATTAATTAATTATGCTATACACCAAATGGAATACTACTCATCAAAAAATATATTTTTAAATTTGTTACGATTACTTTTTGCGTGTGTGCGTATTTTGTCATTGTCAAAATATACTAGTTTATGATATAGTTAATTTTCTGTTTAACCTTGTCTAAGTTTATACTAAAATAAAAATTCTAACCAGTACTACAAATCATAATAATTATTCAATATTAACCGCAATTTTTGCAGATTAGATACAATGGAAACAATAAAATTGCATTACTTACAAATTTAATAAATTCAATTTAAATAACAAAATGAAGCCGATATTTTATATACATATTTCAATAATTCCCAAAACAGTTTTACAATAATGGAGGATATCTAAAGTAAACCTGGCTACATTTTAAACTAAAACTTTATAAATTATCCAATCTTGAATTAAAACAAGTAAAATATAATATATAAATAAATTACAATACAAATACTTTCATAGAAATTAATGACTACCCAACCTTTTAGTTGTCAGAATAAAAGTAAAAATAGGTCAATTTGTTGTCATGACATGTTATCAGCCAATCATTAGAAAAGTCACCAAAATAATAGATATATATGTAATAGTCCTTATTAAAAACTATACGAATTGATGTCATACAAAAAGTTATATATATTTTACTTTAAAAAATCAACATTTCTGTATTATTTTTAATGTAAGTATATATAGGATTACTGTGATCTAGGATAATAATGTACTATTCGTATAAGCTGGTTCAGTTGGACAATTTTATAGTGTTTATTTAACTTTTTTATAGAAATGTGGTAGTACTTCCCATATTCAAATCTGTTTACCTTTAAAAAATATACCAGGATTTTAAATACATTTTCAATATACTTGTACATAGTTATTGTGTAAAACTAGTTAAAAAATAGAATATTCAATAATCTACAAAAAAATATTTTTAACTAAAACAGCATGATATATACATGATAATAATGTTTGTCCCATCCAACTTTAGAGCAAAAAAAGATCAATCTTTAGACCAATACAATTTTTTCAAATGAAAATAATAGCATTATCCTTTTCTAGACATAAAAAATTCATATTTTTCAATTATTGATTTTTAAACAATGTGCTATATACATCTAACTATTCTAAAAAATAAGTTGTAAACATAAAACTTGTGTCAAACACAGTTACGTGCACAAATAAATATGTGTACTATGTTATTATATAGCTTGTACATAATTTTTAAAAAGCTGTGTTAAAGCAAAAATTGTCGAACAAAATATTATAATGTATATCTTCTTAAAATTAGAGCTACCAACTATACACATACAATGCTTTTTATCATACCATGTATAAAAGAGCATGAAGAGTTTTATATAAATATAAAAAATATCACTTCCACAATATGTTCATTATCTTCAAATGTGCTTCTTTTTAACAAATAAACATTAAATGTTTGTGAATAAAGTTTTTAAATATATATATATTGTTAAATAATATACTTATTATTTATCATTTATTATGCCAAACAATAATAGTGATCATAAAATTATTACAAAATCACCATTTCTTAAAGTTAGGAAAGCTAATTAGATATCAAATAAATATAATGGCAAGAATGTATGTATACAATATAAAATTACAATTATAATTACCTTTAGGGTCTGGAATTTTGAAAACTGTATCTTCATCAAAGAATTTCTTATCTTTTGTGGATAAGTCTCCAGCAGGGGAAATATTATCAGAATCCTTTGATGGTGAGCTTTCGTCTGAAAAACTTTCATTCGTGGAATCTTTTGTTGGAGAGATTACCTCAGGTGGACCGTTGCTCACAGAATCTTTTGTTTGGAATAATTCATCAGAGGAGCTGCTATTATCGGAATGAAGCACTGGTGATACTTCGTTAGAAGAACTATCACCAGATGAAACACCATTCATATCATTTTTAGCTACATCGTGAAATTGTTTATCCCTTTTGCTTTTTGCTAAAGACACCGAAAGTGTAAATGAAGTCAATTTTTCTGATTTTAAAATCCCATTTTGATGTGGCACTGAATTGGAAAGATGAATTGGTTCCAATATTGTGGGTTGAGAGTTGTGATTAGATGGTGTAATACACTCTGACGGTGTCATGTGACAGTTGTTATTAACGGTAGGATTCGGAAGTTTACTAATTTTTGGTGGGACAGATACCACATAATTAAGGCCTGATGTTTCAGCAGTAACAGAAGAGTGGATAGAGGGAGGTGGGAATCGAAGCGACGGTACAGGTGGGGATGATAGCGACGCTTGTGCAGCATGTTTACGAAGATTATTTGCAAGTTGTTGGCGAACAGTTGGTGAGGTGTTGGATATGGATGATCTTGGCCACGATTGATGAGTAGGCGAAACAGAAGCATTGGGAGATTGGCTGTTGCAAAACTGATGACGTAATATAGGTAGACTACTTGTGATACAGCCGACAGGTCGAACAGTTCGCGGTTGAGATACCACACCAGATGGCAGAATTGGAACCTAAGTCAAAATAACAAAATAATAAATAAATACATTCATAAACTTATGCTTTAGAGGGAGGAAATGTTAAATTTCGGACAATAAATATGATTACGAAACTCACCCGCTGCATTTGCGGTAACTGTGGTCGATAGTTATTGTTTGGTATGAATGTTGGTGGCGGAGGTGGAGGTGGCATTAACGAAGCAGGACAAGATGCCATCCCGATTGGAGACGGGTATGGAGTATAAGGATGTGGAACACTCATAGGAGAAGGATATGGTTGATAATTTGACGGAGAAACTGGTACTTGATTTTGATGAGGCAGAGGGAGTGGCATTTGATGATAAGTCGGACGATTTGCATCAACACCTTGCATGATCTACAAAATAAAAAATATGCAAAGAAAACAATTGAAGGGAAAACTATTTTGTAGAAAGTATAACATCTTCCTTAAAAACAGCTGATGGTATTATAAAGGAAAACCATTAAATCAAAACCAAAAATAAAATATGTCGTTTTACATATTACTGGTGTTGAAGAAAAAAGTTTTATACATTTATGTTTACGAAAGGTGTAAATAGAAATATGCAGCAGAAAAATATAATTAAAAAGATTCGATATCTTTAATCGTAACATTTGAAACGAGGTAACACCACAAAACATTTGATTTCAGTATTAAAAAAATTTGAGTGGAATGTATTTTTGTCCCCATGTACTAAACAATATATATAAAGATTTTAAAAATAGTTATGAATAATACGATCTAACAGGGTAAATCAAACAGTAGTTTTATACAGCAGTAAATTCAAATTTTATATTCTGTTAAAACTATTTCAGAGTTGCGCAGCTGTTATAGCCCCAATTGTAAAAAAATTATAAATTTGCAAATCGTTTTTGAGATTGGTATTTTTTACTACAATTTATCTGAATGATAATTAATTAAATATACGAAAAAGCCATTTTCGAGGTAGCATAGTATATTAATAAGCAACATGTTTCGAACACATGGTTCATTATCAAGCAATAACAGTGAATAAAAATTAAAGAACAGATGAGTTAAATAGTACGCCAAACACGTACAAAAGAATTAGACCAATCAGAAATAAGGAGAGAGAGAGAGAGATACACATAAAACACGAAACAAAGTTAATACGAATGAGCTGCAGGAGTGACAAAAGAAAGAAAGGCTTGTTATTGTTTGATAATGAACCATGTGTTCGAAACATGTCGCTTATTAATATACTATGCTACCTCGAAAATGGCTTTTTCGTCTATTTAATTATTTAATTAGTTTTTTTGTAACATAAATTTATATTGCAAGCATTATGGTTTCACAGGATGGTATGTATATCAACGTTATAGAGTTTTTGAAAAGAAAATTACTTTATATTATTGATTCAGCAATTGCATAGATGTATTTTGCTTCATAGGTCCTAATAACTGCTTTAAGTTTCAGTTACCTTTTTATAAGCATGGCTAAAATATCAAATGCAGAAAGGAAGAAAGCCATACCTATTTATCAAAAAAAGGAAATCTATAAAAAATGTCTGATAGATGCATTAAGATACACATGGAAACTATGTATAGTTTATGTGTTCGAAATGTGTTTTAAAATATACGGAGAAGTCAAATGATGTACAATATCTATGTCAATTAAAAATAAAACTTAATTTAAAGAAAAATATGATTTTACCCAAACGTCAGTAATTTCATAAAAATCGCCATATTCTAAAAAGTTAAAAAATTTAGTATATCATTTTGTGACTGGTTGTGCAATACATTATACAATAATTTTCAATTATAGGTTGGTTGCAATTTATTGAACATATAACAAACCTTTTGTGCTCAAATGTTGATGTTTTTCAGAAGTAGCTCACATATTGTCAATATTATAAATGTTTTATATAACAAAATTAAAAATATTGTTTAAAATATTTTCATTTATTTGGGTGATACATATTACTGTATTATCTTACAGTTAACATCATTTTATATGTTATGTATTATCTTATTATTCAGATTTTTAATTATGACTGATTGGCAATACTTAAGGCAATCAGATGCTGGGTATATGATACCACCAGAGATTGACATTCAAACAAATAACAACAGCTTTGTTAGAAATGAATCCACAACAGTCATGACTTCAGTAAAATCACTTCAAACCACAGATGTTACATTGGATCATAAACTGGATAATACTCTAAGGTTCTTAAATGAGGTATACTTCTACTTTGTCTTATTTCATTACTTTCATTTTATTTTTTAATTTATTGTATGCATTATTTTACAGGAGCTTTCTGTTATGGGATATCCAACAATTCTTAACGTTTGCAATGATGAAATTCAATTGGATGTCAAATCTCTAGTCAATGTTGCTTATGATCTTGTAAATTTATATAGAAAATCTTTAAAGGAAATTACAACTTTGCAAGACGAGTGAGTTTACAAGTATTACAATTGATGCAATCCTTTAAATTAATTAATATCCAGATATACATCTACACCATTAAATTATTATTTAATGCAAACAGCATCATAACTTAAAGACCTGCAAATCAGAGGGTCTCCTAAAATTTAGTCTATATTTCATTGAGATGGGAAGACTTGTGTTCCATAATATCTTAGTCCCTATATTATAGTTTTTTTCACTCACCCACAGGCGAGAGAGGTTGAAGTGTGACTACAATGTGTTGTCAAGGAAATATAAGTTACTGCAGCGGAAAATGGATGCTAACAATTTACAACTCGCTTCTGGGAAAGAGAACGAAAGACAGAAGGAAGATCGCATCAAACAGTTAATGGCCCAGTTCAAACAAGAAAAAGATGAGGTTAAACTCAAATTTCTTTTTAAATTGTTTATTAATAATAATACCATACATTATTAGCTACCACATAAACAAATACCGTAATATATATGTACATAACATATGTTTGTAATGCATTAAAGCGGCTAATATAATTTGTTTTCCCTAGCTTTTAACAAAATATGTATTTTACATTTATTAATCAGTAGTAGTAGGGAAGGTGCAGCACGACTTCAGTCCCGTGACAGGCGGGGGGGGGGTAGTCTCGACCAATCACGATCGAGTACGGCCAGCCAATGACAGAACAGGAAGAGTATAAATAGAATACGCGCGCCTGTTTTAGTCATTCTGTTTTCTTGCGAGCTACTGGATGGTCGTCTCTCTCTGCTGCTGGCTGTGCCTTGCGCCTTCAATGTCTGTCTCATGACCGACCCTCATCCAACGGGGGACTCAGCAGTTAC
>JAYRBW010027216.1:0-12350 GCA_036023295.1 Invenusta paracnida
CTTCATCTTTTGGTATGTACCTATATTTATAAAAATATATGCTTGTATATTTGTTTATATAGGCCTTTTATATATTAATTATGTTTTATTAAATAAATGCTTGAATTGATATAACTTTTTTAAGGTAGTGACTTCTGTCGCACCCTGTAGATTACTGTTTTGCTGTGTAAGCACATCTATTAGTTTATGTTAGAAATTGCGCTTATTTCAGAGATTTAATAAGATACTGTGATGTGATAAATAAACTATATAAATTATTTAATCTGAGGTCCTACATTAAATTTTTATTATCAGCTGCTAAATATAAAAAGATTGTGCACCTCTCTCTGTATATAAGGAAATTTAGAACCAAAGATCGTATAAAAACAAAAGTAAATTCACGTGAAAGATTGATGGAAAATTACGCTTTGATCACAACTTAAAGAAATATAAAGATATTTTTATTCTTGCCCAAATGAGAACCAAAGATGAATTCATAAAATTGAAAATGAATATCACAATAACAAAGATCGACAAACCTAAAAATTGGCGTTTAGGTTTGAGGGTTCCAGGACTATACTTGTCAAATCTCAACTTATTCAAACAATCTGTTCGTGAATGAAACGTCATCGTTATCAGCCGCCTTATAGGCCTATTTTTATCGCTAATAAATCAAGCTAGAATGTTATAAAGCTCAATTTTTATATTGATGTAATAATCAGTTGATCCTGGACAAAATGCACTTAAATTGGACTTTCAAAGAAAGTATTACGTACCTTGTTTTTAACAAAGGCTAAATTTCGATTGAAAGGTGTTTATTTGTTTTATTAAGTCTACCAAAACAGAAACGCAGCTATTCAGTAAAATATATTTAGTATTGTCATTCTACAGAATATGTTTATACTGGTTAAATTTTGTAATATTTACTATATTATTACTATTTTCCTTTTTCTGTAGATTTCCTAGTGGTACAGCATCCTACATAATGCAACAATTTGCTCAATATGGCATTATCGATCGACACGTGGTAAGTTTATTCTCTGCTTTCTTGATTTTATCGAGATAGGTATTGCGCATGTCTTATTTCTTTGTGTTCACTTCATATTATGATGTTAATAGTTATATCACAGTCTGAAATAATCATATATTTTGAAATTAGGTGTAATCAACACTACAGTCAAATTTTCTCGGAAATTCCAAGTGTCTAATTTATCGATTTTTCTATGCATTGATATTGTTATTGACTGCGAAGCACAACAGAATGTAAAATATTAAAAAGGATCAAATAAGCATTTCTAAATATATTCTTGGCATATTTTAGATAGTGGATCTAGTTAATTATAATTCGTTAGTCTAAATTTACTATCTATGTAACGCAAACGCGTTATACTAATAAACTTTAAAAGTCTATATTATAGATTTCATCATCTGAATTCTGTTAAGTGAAGGATTGATTGATACGAGTTAAAACCCCTCTAGTACGTAGCATTTTCTTATCTATTATGATTGTTGAATTATCTGATAGATTTAATTGATTTTTTGTTGTGTTATCTAAATTGATTCTAACGCCAGAAATTAAGCATATCATGATAGGAATTTTTCATTAAACACTTAATTTGATATTAAATGTTTATTATTAATATAATAACATGGTCTTTTAACAATCGTTTCTACCCCAACGACTAATTTTAGATCGCGAACGAGGGCAACTGGATGCATTTGAAGTACCAGTCTAAACTACAGGCCAAGAAAGCACTGAGTAAAAATGGGAAGGTCTTCGGCGATAGTATCATGGTTGGTGTTCGACCGTGCATAGACACAGTACGTATGGTAGTTTTCCCATTACTAATTAATAACGACATACCTATACTGAAGCTTAACTTTATATCCATTCTTTAGTTTAGCGCGCAATGTAAAAATAATAAAGCATATTTAAAATAGTGTTATAGTAAATAGGATTTATCTCTAACACAACAATGTAAGAGATAGTCTGATTGTTTTGTTGCAAAATGTTCTACTTAAATATAGAGAATCGAAGATTTTTTTTACATAAAGTAGATTCACGGCATAGGTACTCCCTTAATTTATATGAATAAATACAATTGAATTTGTTAACTTTTTTTATGATTTGCCTTTTTCGCTATTAACGTTAAAATAGTGGGAAGCTTATGAAGAATATTAGACTAAAAGTTTGTATTTAATAACAAAATAAACATTAAAAATCTAAAATAGTTATTTCTACTTAGTACTATTCAGTTCGTAATTGCAATGAATTATTAAATTTAACTATCTTGACTTCGATTAATGTGTTTGAGTACTTACTGATCTTGTGATATTTTTAGAAACACATGTAGTTATACTATTTTATATAAACAGAAAACGTAATAACAATTTTCTATATACTAGAATTTATAGCACACTTTGTGTAAAATCGATATAAGTCGTGCCATTACCATTTTTGTATATTATTCCAAATGTTATTCGACATTTGATATTGTGTTTATCATTGTTTTGCGTAACATATTGTAATATGTACAAATATATATCTAATAGGTTTATATACAACGAACAAGTTTATGTTTGTTTTTAAACATTAGTTGATAATAATATTAGTTGGCTAGTAAGTAATAATCTTAAATGGCTGATGTTAGTAAATAAGTAATAATGCTCGCTAGTTAGTAATATTAACCTTAACCTATCTCAGTTGAATTAAATTTAAATTAGCTTCCCTTTATTGGCATACTACACTACTTTACACAAATTGGGTCCTATTGCTGCTGTTACACCCAATACCGCACTACATACCGGAAAAGACATTGTGCATGAACTGTGAAAAGCTTTTGTGCTGTAAGGAATGGTCTCTAGAAGTGCTACCACAAGGGATACCTGGACCCTCGGAGAGTAAAAATCTGAAAATCCAATGTAGTGAAATATGATGGGAACAGCATCCTGATATCTCACATTATTGAAAATACTAAACAAAGCTTAGTTTTCTCTCTCGGTTCGCCCAATTTTTACATCAGGCCTATTTAACAAAAAATATTCGTGCACATTTTCTTGCGATATTATGGCGTAAGGTAAAATTAGCCATGGATTCGAAAGTCGTGTTTCAATAGGTACTGAGTAAACCGAGATATGGTAAGTTGTCTTAAGAACCTAAGAGTGTCATTTGTTATTAATCTTGTCCCTTGACTGTTTTTCTGTGTTTTTAGGGTTCTGACACCTACCAGTATGGTTTGCCATTAACAATACACGATACTTTCTCCTTCATATAGCACGTGATGCAGCAGCACAATAATTCCATCGCCACAGTACCATCTGGTAACCTTTGTAGCACGTCCGTAGACCAGTTGGCAGGAAGTCTGCGATCCCATAGCTTCCTTCATCACCAGGACTTTGCTCACCCCACGCCTACCTCCTGTTCGGGCGGCGGAGGAGTCGGTATTCCGCCTGTGGGTACACCGGTGGGCGGTGGTGGAGTTTGCAGTCCCACGACGATAGATACGAGCAGTTTGAACAACACCAGCAAGCTCCATGCTAACTCGTCCATGCGTTCACTGGCTGCTCCTTATCGGAATAATAATTCTGTTCTCGCAGAGGTGATTATTAAGATGTTCTTTCAAGTTTTGATGAAATAGTAATATTATGTAGCAAATATAAGAAAGGGGTAATCCAAATTAGAATTATTTTATTCATAATTTATTATGATTATTACATCACCTTAGAATTGAAATATTCGGTGGTAGACTAATGCAACCAATCGCCCAATTAGAAGGAATTATTGTTTCATAAAACAATTACAATCATGGTTTTTCTACAATTATTACTTTTTAATCAGATAGTAGTTACAGTTTTAATAATGAAAAAAGTTTTACGAATGTGTAAAATGCCATTAACGTTTTTTATGACATTGTTGTTACATAAATTTCAAAGGGTTACAATAAATGACAATATTTTTTACATTTCGGCATTCTACCTAAAATAGCCTAGAAAATATCACAAATTGACACACATAATGACACAAATCATTATTGATTTACATCATTAACACGAAAATGACGCTTCATTTTTAGATAATCCAGTGAATTTACACTTATGGTGTATGGAAATTGCACGAGTCATATTTGAATAAATTAGACATATAAACTATGTTACTTTATTTTCTAATTAATATTTCCCAAATAAATTTGGATAATTGCGAACAATATCCTTGTAATGGAACATGAACATATATTTCCAGTTTAGTATATTTTATAGAAATTAATAAAAGCAATTTGGTAATCCGTTTTTCGTATATTGAACCTGTTTGTATTTGTTTCCTACAGGAAAACCGTTAGCGTCGGTAATGTGCATAAAGTAAAAGTATATTTAAATTCCGATTTTTAATGTATTATTCTCTTTTCAATTTCTTATTTCAGGCGAATGATTCACAGCACAATAATAGTAGTTTTCTTTCTAAAGCTATGGGCTACATGTTTGGTTGGTGATAGTATTTCCTTCTGCGCCTTTTGTAAACATCGGGGATTGTAAATGCGCGCCTTCTATATATCATTTGTGTATGATATTCTTGATTTATATTTAAAGCATTTATTAGATAACTCGTCATTCTGTCATATAATTTAATTTCCAATGTTCTATTTTTTAATAACAATCAGTTTTATTGCTTGTTATACAAATATATATCAGTATCACCTTATTCAAACCTATTGGTTTTCCCTACTTCATTGTCAATCTCAATAAATTTGTTATGTATTATTACCTTATTTTATAATTGTGTATATGATAAGAATATAATTAATGGATTGCATTATTGGTTTTGAAATGTTAATTTTAATATTAGAAGATCTAGATATCATATATATATATTATATAAAAGACATTATATACTACTTGATTTTTTTTAGTAAACAGTATAAATATATGTATTTTTAATACAATTTTCGAATATTATTTTCTGTTTACATATTTAAACGTTTTATTTTTCTGCGGAAGGTAAACCGATATCAGTAGTGTAACACAATGGAACACTGTTATAATATTTGCATGTGTTAAGAAACCAATAAAATATATTACTTTAGAAATGATAAATCTTAATTACATAATTACAATCTGGATATATTTCATTGATTTTGTGGCCATTATAATTACCTGAATTAATAATTTGAAACGTAAATAAACAAAGCTACATTTCCAAAAATTTTCTTACTTGAATACAATAATACGGGAATTACCAAACATTAAGAATTTTTAAATACAAATTTTTATTCTTAGTTAATAAGTACACTTATTTAATTAGATAACGTTTATTGAGTTAGTTATTGAATTTCGACAATTGGAAATAATTATGAATGTCTAAAATTGTAATATTTATATAACTCTATCATAAATAAACTTTTAAATAAAATATCGTCAATCATTATTACTAGTCAATATATTATCGCTTAGTTTTCGCTGCTTTTGTTAATTTATATATGATGTACATTAATACTATTTTATTCTTAAATACCCGCTTTAGTTTAATCTTGATTACACTTATTCTTAGTAATGTATAGTATAATTCCATCTTTCTAGTTTTTTACGATACAGTCTGTTGAATCTACGTGTCAAACTCCGTTTATTATGCAAATTATAACTACCGCGATACTTTAGTTACATAAATATCGAAATAATAAAGATATGATGGTACCACTATCCGCTTGTAATAATTTGGTTCAGTTGTGTGTATCGTGAGTATAAATTATAGATTGTGACTTTACCATTATGTAATTTGTAATTGTGAAATTCTCTGGTATCATAAATCTTGCAATTGATGAAAATGATATATATGTTATATACCTATGTATAATGCGCATTTTGCTTAAAATTGTCTTTTATACAAAGCGATATATAGTGACTCATATATAATATAACTGACAGATATATTGAACTCATAAACTGTAAGATGAACTCAGAAAAACATTTTTTTAATGTAAATATTATGTATACCAACGTACAATATACGCTTATAATATATAAATATACTCATATAATACATATAATTTAAATAATAGTTATTATAGATCATTTAATATATCATAGAGTAATTATACATTAGAGTATAATCATTACTCTGTGATTTATATCTATACTTATACCATAGACCATAGACTTATACATTCTAATAGTATGAGTTATGCACAGTTATTATTCAAATGCTAAATACTTCATTTCATAGTTTTTTAATATTGAAGAATATATTATTGATAATTTAGTAATTATCAATAGTTAGGTGGTGCTTCACTTAGATACCATATATATATGTCAATATTTTATATTTTGAAAATTAATTAATCAATTTTACCCAGAGAGGTTGTTATGAAAATCAGTAAATGCTGCATTCAAAATTGCTGTATCCACTATATTTTGTCTAAAATATTTCGAATTTAAATTACTCAATTCAATAATTTAATTTATTATTTAAGTATAAGTTTAAGTGAACTATTTTTCTTATTATACATTTAGTTTTCACGATGCGTTAATAAGAAGTCTTTAAAGAACGTAGGTCTGAATTTTAAATATCTATATTTCCATGAAAATGTCCATATATTATATTTGCGCAAATGTATTTCTACACATATGTAAGTATACCTAATAAGAGCATTTACCAAATACTTGAATTCTGGCATTAATTGTATAACATAATATTAATTAAATAACACATTTTTAATTCTACTATATATATACACGCAATGAATAAGTACATGAATTGAAGACAACAACAAATCTAAAAAATGACGCAACTACGTTTACCGTAAACCATCGAACAACTTTGCGTGACCTATTTCCTTGTTAGCATTTCATTGGCTCATTATTACGTAATCATCGTTAGTTGGATGAATTTTAACATTGAAGACGTGCTGACGGAGCTTTATCTCTCTGTCTGTTTATTGTGAAGCAGTTTATTAGTTGTGCTCTGTTATGTGGATTGATTTTTGCTCTGTAAACGTATTACTTTGGAATTGCTTCTCACGTATAAAACCGTATAATATATATGCTATTTATGCTCCGAACGTTAGGTTGTTTGTGCCGGTAGTGACTTAATGCCGATGGATGAATTATCAGTGATTTGAAAATGGCGCTTCTATTGTCCACACTGAAGGCTTTCGACATTCTCAGTGTACAGTAGTGGTGCCCGTTTCCCTCACTCGATTCTTCAATGTTGCCCCAATTTATTCGTGTTTCCTCATGCCATGGACATGGTAAGCTAAATTTAATTTAGTAATGGTTTAAAATGTAATAAGTACCTTTTGTTTAATTTCAATATTAATTTAGCTTACACTGAAGTAAGTAATTTTTTTCCCCGTCATATATTATATACTGAACCTTATACCACTGGCACTACCAGACTATAAGAGTTAGAAAGTTACTTTTTTTATAAAGCTGATAATTAAAGCTATTTTACTAACAAAGCTTTTTTGACTAAATGATGATAATCCATTTCACTCATTACATATTTGTATTTTAGAGTATCTTTAATCTGATTGATTGTTCTAATTGTAAATGTAATTTATTATAATTTAATACGTATTTCTTACTTATCTTCGACTTAGTTTGTCTCTAATTTATTGAATTCAGGTATATTGCTCTCTATAGAAAATGTATTCAGTTCGCATATAACATTATTAGTTTTACTTTTAGCTTTTGAAATTTTATCTCTGGCGAACTTGATGGCTTACATCCGGCCATGTTCAACATAACATACGTATAATGTATATTATTTATGGTTCTATACCTAGTACTATTTTATTTCTATACGTCTTACTTAATATTACAGCTAATAGTAATACAGGTTTATTTTGGTACGCCACCGGATAATTTGGGTGCACGTCATAACGTCACCAACATATGTGACTAGGTATTATTATAATCATTGAATTTACAATTATAACAAACATAATTCTGAAAAGAACCATTATCGCTTTAATTCATGGTTTACATCTAGAATTATTAAATGAATCATCTTGTGTGTTGACTCAATAAAGGGTCTCCATTTTAATCAGAATTTTATTGGATGTAAGTTAAAACGATAGTCATTATATAGTTAGGCTCTATATTTACTCTACGAATTAAAGTATTATATTGAAAATATTTTTATCTTCATGTTTTGATTTGGTTACGTTTTGACTCGTTTTAGTGACATTTTGACAGGCATTCAATAATTTCCCCACATGAAGCAATATCCATTATTAATATTTCTTTATAATACTGTTCATAGATAAATCTTCATGTATATCAGAGTGCAATTAGTTGTCTATCCCGCTTGCTGTGAAATTTGGATTTTTTATATTCTTAATATATTCTGTATGTTGGTTGTTTGTTTGTTTCACAAAATCAAAAAAAAAATATTTCGTTCTTTTAATACTTTATTGTTCTTAAAAATGTATAACGAGTAGTACTCTACAGGTATGTACCACTAGTTTACAGGTTCTTTATAAAGGTCCACTATAAAATTATTCGAAACTGTCATACTAATTTCACATACCTATGGAAATTACATTCCCATACATTTTTACATGTGTACATCTTGTAACATTGCGATATTTCAGTTTCATGTCGATTGTAATTTTTCCTATTAAAATTTGATTCCTCATTTTTAATAATTCATTCTATTATTGATAATTATGGTTACCAGCTATATCAGAGACAAATCTATACTATTTAAGAAACAAAAATATATGAATTCAGAAAAAATATATAATAACGTCTACTACTTCCTAACTATATATTATTATAATAAAACAAAAAAGCTTTACAAAATGTATGTCATTTATGATCTAGACATCTGCAAATTTATAGTAATTTTTCATAGAAGCAGAAATCATCCTGGAGGTATTTATAGTCCAGAGACAACTAAAATAGTGTCTGTAAAATATATTCACATAATTTAGATGTCAGTGTATTATTATAATTTCAATAGTATATACATATATATATTGAGAACTAACTCGTGAGTTTATCTATTTCAATGAGTAGAGGATTATTATAACTTTAATACGTGTACACGCATTAAATAATTTTATTTTTATGCCTGTTCATAGCTTTTATATCTAGTCGTTACAGCAAACCAATAAAAATATATTCACGTCACCAAATACGATAAACCGTTACCAAAAGAGACAAAATATGTATTTGGAAACATACAAAGTAATGAATAGTATATAGGTATGTAAGTTAGCTATTACCCACTTACTTTTAAAAAAAATTTATTCAGCGCATTAAACACACATTGTAAGGCGAAACAATGGAGACGTGCGGTCTGTTGAAATATATTGGAATAAATTAATATGATGTTTGAAATTGGAATTCAACTTTGGTAATACTAATTCATGTCTGCTCGTTTTATTTCATTAAAATTAGACATAAGTAGTTTAATTTAGACAAACCAAATCTCACTGTACTACTTGAAAATCACGAGTAATATTTAGTGGGATTGAATTAATATTTTAATATTAAAAATTAAAAGAAATACATATGTAAGGAAGATACCTATTAGTTATTATATAGCTAAATATTTTCAAAGTTAATAAACACTTAAAAACCTGAACCAGCGTAAATTTTGTCGCACTTTAATTTTTTCCTAATGGTAAAATAAATGAAATGTGGTAAGTACTCGACGTCTCTTATATATCTGTATAGTCAGGAAACTTCGTCAAGACCGTATCTAAAGTAAATGCATTTAAACCATAAGTTAGAAATGAAATATTTTAAAATAAATAACATATAATACATGAGTGAATAGAAAATCGGATCTACTGTGGGAGACTATAGCAAAGGAGTTCCAAATTATATTCTATTAAAGAAAAGAAAAGAAAAATGACTTATACAATTTTAAAATGCCTAATAAAATTCAGACATTTCTTTATGCAGATATTGTTTCATATTTTATAATTTATTTTCTAGTTGTAGGAGCTCCTCGAGTTATGACGGTTTTCATATTCCACCTGACATTTTTCTATCTTTAACTATATATTAATCTATATAAATTGTCTAGACGCATACGATAGATACCTATTGCTCACAATTCCTCTTCTGTTATTCTCATTCGTGAAGTATTTTTCTACGCATAATTTCTTATCAGTTTAAATGATTAAAGTACATATAATTATGTATAAGTATTATAAACTCTTCAAATTAGCATTTCCACGCTATAGATCACTAGACTATACATATTTTATTTTTAAACCGTCAAAATTTAAATATCATATTTTATGCGTTTCGGTCAGATAAGACATACAAACAATTAATACATGTTTATGTTATATATATTTCCCCTGTTTGAAAACTCTATTCCTAAATTATAATAGAGACACAATTTTTTTTATATAGGTATTATATTTTGAATGCAATATTTCCTTGTTTGTCTAAAATACCTGATTACATTGAATCATTGCTTTAATTGCGTCACACTTTCAATAGTGGTAGTAATTCTATTGAACCCACCAACAAATCGTAATTAACATAGGAACCAGCTGAGCAGCACTGAACCAGCACTATGGAAATTTATTTTTTCTCCCAAGGCAAAAAAAATAAGTTTTGGAATACACATTCATTTAGATCGGAATTATTATTATTCATTAAATTGCACAGGGCTTAAAACAATAATATGTATTGACTTAAATATTTCGTATTATTAATATTTTGCTATTAAACTATTGAAAGCTGCAAATTAATATATTTATAAGCATACATGGTTTTAATTACGCGATAATAACGTTTCATATAGATCTTTCTGCTCACCATATTCTAGGCTTCTAACCATCTTATAGGTAAGCTTCAATTAATGTTGTATACAATATATATGCATATTTTTCGGTTTTTATATGCAAACAGAATATAATTCGCATATATCGACAATTCATCTATATATCAACATAAATTTAATTCACAAACAAAAAATCCTATACCTTACAATAAGTCACTTTGCATATACCTATCGATCAAAGATTATATAAGAATATGTCATTATTATATAACCATTGATATCGAAAAGCGTATATATCGATAGTTTGTCTATTTTAACACTAATTTTCATAGCACGTAGTAATAAATTCTCTTATCGGCAGTTTTCTCTTAATATAATTATGTTGTTCACTGTGTGTACTCAATCCTGTGTTAATTATGTAAAATAATTAATTAACCTAATAGATCCCTGCATTGTATATATATATGTGGTATATATTATAATGCATATTATGACTTACATACTTGTATGTTTAATTTGTTACCTACTGATAAAATGACGCAATAAATTCAACAATAAATGAATATATCTTAACTCTATAAGTATAATATAGACAGTATTTACAGTAGGTTAATGTTAATAGAAAAGTATTTTATGTACATAATAACTTTCAGGTCTGCAGAGTACATCACTTTATACATTAAATAAAAATCAGTGCGTTTTATAATTGCTTTCATTATGGCGTCTAATAAACGGTTCATCAATATAATATGTTAAAATTTATTCCTGTACTGAAAAATGTTTATATTCGTTAATATCAACAGTTAATCTATATCCATTTTTTTTATATATTCTTTGAAGTGTCAATATATTCCAATTTTACTATATAATTATTTACTCAATGCGAGATCATGTTACGTAATAACATAAATGGTTGGAACGATAATTTTAAGAATTTTATATGAAAAAAAAAAAAATAAGCTCTCCTAAAGTGTCCTCCTATAGCTACTAATAATTAATAATAATTTATTTATGGACAATTTCATATAGAATATCAAAGTCGTAAGTACAATTAAAAACATACTGAACATATAAGAACTAATTTAACTCCTACGTAACAGGTCTAGGATACTCCTAAATCCTTTTAGCTCCTTGTTTTATTAAACGGGACAGAACGTATTGCGAAACATGTAGGTACGTATATTATAAACATAAGAATAAACACATACAAATACAAATGGATGTCTGATAGTGACATAAATACGTATATATTATATATATATATATGGTATATATACATATACCTATACTGTCATAACTATTTAAAATAAGTTTTGAACGTTAAATAGTTGAACTCAGTAAAGTTGTGTAAAAGCTCGAGGAGCGCGCAAATCTATTTTAAAAATATTTACAATAATGAAATAAATGTAAACATTAATTATTATAATTGTATATTTTTACATAATTTTTCGGAAGAGAAACTTCCCTGGGTGTGATAAAATATGATTAAAAACAGAAAGAAAGGCTATTAAATAGTTGAATATGACATCGTGACGTAATAGGTTAAATGAAGCGTATATGTGTATAATTATAGGTGTATGAATGAACAGAATGTATACAGAGAAGAAGGCTATTTAATTAAACAAGAAAA
>JAYRBW010027227.1:3039-33582 GCA_036023295.1 Invenusta paracnida
ATGAAGAATGAACCAATCACTCGGCCCACCCCACCCCCCAGACCGTACCATACAATAATCTTGCCTGCTCCTTGCATATTAGTAAATTGCGTGAATTTGGGTTAGTATCCCTCCAATATATCAAATGGTGACGATTAATTTCTCCATTAAGGTAAAAGTTGTTTTCATCAGAGAATAAGATTACTGAGGCTAGATTTGAAACAATTTCCAATGTTTGCGGAATCCATTCACAAAATTCTAGGCGTCGGTCTGGATCATCCTCATTGAGGTGGTGATACATCTGTATCTTGTATGCATTCCACTTGTTCTGTTTCAAAATACGAACCACACTTCTCTGACTGATGCCAGCTTCCTTTGACATTTTCCTTGTGCCCTTTTTTGGGCTGGCTGCAAATGATTAAAAAACATTTGTGCTTGAAGCCTCACTTGTTGCTCACAATTTGCTTCTTAGACTTCTGAATTCCACCATGGTTTGATCATTTTTGCCTCGTTTGGGAATCGGTTTTTTGGCTGCTTTGAGGAGTTTATAAGCTTCTGTTAATATCTTGTACATTTATGCTGTTATATGAAAGGTTAATTTCTTATAATATTCATTTGTGATTCTCTTAAACTCATTCCTCACTCTTAATAGACAATTTGTTGGATTTTCTGAAGTTTTTTTCCCTTTCGTTTCCCCCTTTTCTTGGAATACTCGATTGTTAAAGGATAGTGATGGTCTTCATTTTGAAGATGTTGTCAGCCTTGTCCGGCTTTTTGGGGGCAGCGATGTCAGTAATGCTCCTTTTTTGGCGTATGATCTTACAGTCCAAAAAGACGTGCACCACCTGCAAATGTAATTCTTGAATTTGCTAGATTCGACTCTGAATAAATGTATCTATAAATCTGTTCTCACCACGTCGTGTCATATCTGAGCTGAGATATTATTTATTTTTGTTCTCTCTTGAAACTTTCAGAAGATTATGCAGAGATTCTACCTTTCTCTGTGGCTGAGTATCTTTCCTTCTATTTGTTAGTCTCATTAGTTGTTTGAATACTTTTTGAAGTATTTTATATTGCAACAGTAATTTAACAACTATTATACTTTTGATTAATTAAATTAATGTTTGAAATTATAACAATCAAATAAACTATAATGTATACAATAGTTTCCTGAAGAATAATAAGATTTTCTAGAACGGTACTTGATATATTAATTTTTATATTTCCGAGTATAATCAGTAAAAAATAACATTTAAATAAGTTTTTACGTTCTGGTAAACAAAACAAAATTAAATTAATATGATAATTTTATGTTATATCTTTAACAACGATTGAACATTTCGCATGTCATAATTTTATTGGTTAAATTTACAATAACAACATCTGATAGTTGATTTATGACTGTTTCACGTTTATTTTACTTCTATTTTGACTAATATTTTTGGATATTAGTGGGCATAATTTTTTCTATTGTATTTAAATTAGACTTTATTACTAGTTATATATGAGTAGTCTGCTAATATAAACGAATTCGAAATTTTAAATTCTATTAAATTTTATTATGTATCATAAAGTATAAAATGAATTGGAACTTTTGTTGAATGAAACTGTACGTTTTATATTTTCATCTTATAATACAATTTATATATTTCAGTACATTTAACATTATTATTTAGCAGTAACAAGGACAATCATTATTGATATTAAAGCAACTATAATGTGCATAACTTGTCTTAAAACATACTGTTCGCTAAACTTGTAATGTCAGCTATTTTATAGTTTGAATTATATTTTAACTAGGTTTAGTGTTTTTAGTCTATTGTGAAAAACTTAAAGATAACGAAAGGGTGTTTAAAATTAAATAAAAAAGAACTTAAAGCTAGTAAAAAAATAGCCTACTAAAACTGATTACAACATATTAGTGTTTTTTTATTGTGGCTCTTAATAAATACGACATTTTTACAATATACGAGCAATACTATTTTACTTAATATGAAGCCCGCTAACGATGTAATTCCCTTTTATTAATTCCGTCTCTTCAGACTATTTTCTTTAGATGCAGATAAACTGGAGAAGGCTCTGGCAGCCTGCGCTCTTCCCCGCGTTCACGACCCCCTGCCTGAAGGTGATGAGGATGACTTTTGTCGCCTGCAAACACGTCAGTTGGACACACCGCCCGCACCAGCTGAACTTCTGCCACAAACTGAGAATTTTGAAGTGAAGGAGGAAGACGAAAACCAGCATCCCGTTGATCTAGACGCTTCCGATGAAGAGAAAGAGCAAGAATCATTAATTGAGGAGAAAGAGGAGGGCGAGGCTGATGAAGATGAGGAAGAAGAAGATTTCGGTATTGACCTGGGAGAACTGGAAGTTGTGGAGGAGTGGGAGAAGCAAGCGGTGGACCTCACAACCACTACCAGCACATCTCCAGTTCGCAACATCTTCGATGTTTTCAGACCAGCAGAGAGCCAGATCCTACCCTCGAAAAAGCCTTCTCCTATTTTCCGAGTCTACGGCGATGAGTCGGCACCGATACTCGTACGTGACCTTGCCTCGGTTGTTACTGATTCATCTGGTGGACGACCAAACGTTGACCAGCTTCTGCAGACCGCCTTCAATTCATGTACGGAAACTATGAATAACATGGTAGAATGCTTTCCTGACAAAGACCAAGTCAACCGGTCTATTGAGGACTGGCGTAGTAGGAACTGTGGGCAGTCTAGCACTATTGCCTCTTCTAGTATGTCTCTACTCACTTCAAGTGGTAACTGGCTTGAGGCGATTGATAAAACTTCGGCGGCTTTTGAGGATCACGTGGAGGCGGTTCTATCAACGCTTCTGCTCCACTATGCTCGTCCCCAGGAGATTGGGACATCTTCAGGTGGTGGTGCTTCCTGGCGGACTGCTGCTGGAGGAGAAGAGAGTAAGGTGGGGATCAGACCTCTCTCCAGAATGACAATACGTTTGTGTGACACGATGGGACTTGGCGGAGCTGGCCTCTCAGTACCAGCATCAATTGGACTTCCATCTGCAACAACACTTTCTGGACGAGTCATTATTGAGGAGGAGTCTGCATTTGGCAAAGTAGGTAGAACTGTACAATTCTTAGACATTGTAGGCTGCTTAGGAAGAATGAATTAATTTGGAATAAAGTTTCTAGCGTTTTCTGACAAGGTGGTTTATGTAAAAATTATGTGTAAGCCGAAACGATTATTGAACGTTATCATTTCAACTTTAAAACTGGCATAATTTAAAGTCTAAAGCATTCACGCGTCAGTCTCGGCTTGTCTGTGCTTTCTATATAATTAAATATAAAAACGTATGACACTGACTGACCTGTATAATCACATAATGTGTAACATCTTTAAAAAGCCTGTAAGCCTCGCACTCCTTTAAAAAATATCAGAGGACGAGAAATGTTTCTTTCGTTTAAATGTCTTCAATGAAAAATTATTTTCATGTTTATTTCAGTTGTATTATTCAGGTTGTCTGACGCGTCCTGGAATTTTATTTTGAGGCATGATGGTCCTGGGATTATTATGTATAATTAAATATGTAAATATAAATTATTACATGTATAATTTATCAATATGAATTTAATAATGAAAAAATTACGAAATTGGGAGGATTATAGGTTTTCGGTTTGCTGGGTATTATAATATTATTTTATAGGTTTTCCCGATCAAATAAAAACTGGCGACAGAACAAATGCGTCGACGTCAGATCAAATAGAGACGACTAATATTTGAATTTTAAAATTGTACATTTCGTCTGACCAAATGTTGACAAAGTCATATCAAATGCGTCCAAACAAAATTAAATGTTGACAGAATAATTATATAGAGCGTTTAGAGATTATAATGTTAACTGAAAGTTAATATTTATGTAGTTTGGCACCTTAAATTAAAGCCTTTTGCGTATGTACCTATACTATGTATATAAAAACATATAAAATTGTAAACAATTATCCTTATTGCAAAACCATATGTGTAAAATAAACTTACTGTAAAAAACTACGTTTAATGTACTTAACTAGAGCGTAATATTCCTTATTTTCATACTAGTATTAGCATATATACATCGATAACTTCAATTATATATATATATGTATATATATAAGTAAATATACATATATTATTATACATAGCTATATACTCGTATAATATGTTTTAAATAATGTATAGTAGGTATATAAAATGGTCAACGTTGCTTGAACGTAAATTATTTTGCATATAGTTACACATATATTCAATATTGCAAAGCTAGGTACCTTCATATTTCTGGTGTATGGTATCTAACTACATTACATAATACTGAAGTATGGTTTAATGCTGCAAGAATAATAATAATCTTATAATTCTTCAAGAAATTAACATACGTTTGGTTGTCTCTAATGTAAATTACTTTATATGACTGTATGCTGTATATTAGTAGTATAACTAATAGTGTGAGCATAATTATACAAATGAAGGAAATTTGAATTTGAAATAGTATGCAGCTAATGGGAAATTTAGTAGTATCTATTTTATAGGTGGAAGTATAATTTTCTATTATTTTTATAGAAAATAGATAGACTGAAGATATTTACAATAGTTAATAGTTATTCTCTCTCTCTTTATATGTATATATAATTATATAGAAGTTATCAGTGTAAGCTCGTACTTTAGTCAGAAAATATTACGCTCTATGGCATTAAATTTAAATAATTTTTGCTCTATTATTTATTTTACGATATGATAGCTATATAGTTTGCAATATGGATAATTGTTTACAATTTTATGTTTATTGATATTACACACATAAACAAAAGGCCTTAATTTAGATGCCACAATACATAAATATCAACTGTCAGTTAACATTATAATCTCTATAAACACTCTGTATACTAATTGTGTCAACGTTTAATTTTGCTTGGACGCATTTGATATGGCCTTATCAACATTTGGAGTGACGAAATACACTATTTTAAAATTCAAATCTCAGCCGTCTCTATTTGATCGGGAAAACCTATATAATATTTTCTAATTATTTTACAATATTATATGAAATAATTGTAAATATTATTAGACATTTTTACCTGCCTCTTGTTAAAATGTAGGAAATTAGCTTCCAGTTTTGTGCTAAAAATGTTCTTAATATCCTGGAAATATTCTTGAATTTTACTTTAATAAATCGGCAGCCACCCTGATTATAATGGCATACAATTTTAATTTTTTATCGAAATTACTACCTGATTATTGCTTTTTACCTTAAAAGCATTGCTTATACAATATTTTTATCGTCTAGTTCCTCTAATAAACTAGTCCGGTTTTCAGATATTTTGGAATCAAAGTTCCCAAAAAAAGCTTTTCTATGGTGTATTTTTGTGCTGAATTCATTTTTGCTGTTTGCCAAGCTGTATCTCTCAATCTGACACCGCCAGATGAATTAATCCAAAATGGTCGTCTTAAACTCAAAAGTAACATTTTTACAAGTGTTGCCTCGTCCGTATTGTAGATTAATTATGTTATTGGTATTACTTTTCTCCTAATTAAGCAAGAAACAAACATAAATCTAAGATGGCTTACAACACATTTAAACATTGCTACAAGAAAAATGAACAAACGTTAACGAGAAATCATTTCAATATTTTATATTACAAAAAGCTGCAAATTGATGAACAGGTATAGTGGCAGTGTGTTTTACATGGGGTCTTCATGGCCCTTGATTCTGATGATGTCATTCTTCGGCAGTTGAACTTCTTTTAGTGGTATCACGTCGATGCTATGGTCTGTGGTCCACTGTTCAAGCTGGGTGATTTTGCTTCTCGATCCTTGGCAGTTCCATTACAGTATCCTGGTATGACCAGAGTTGCTATCTAATCCACGTCTCCAGTCTTGCAGAGGCATTGACTACAGTAGACTGGATAGCTGTAGTCAACCTTAACCCACATTGTGTCGTTGATTCCCTGGGATCAACCCAGTGGTTCAGACCATTTGGTCCGATGTCGCGTTGCTGTTGATTTGATTTGATTAAGAGACAGAGCGCCCAGCCGCTGCGAGCGAGCGTTTGGCCAGCGCCAAGGTCCCTGCAGAGTTGTTACCCAAAACCGATATGGGAGGAGAATTGGTCCCAAAAATTTCTTGCCGAACCCTATCAAGGGCCGGGCAGTTTTGAATCCAGTGCTCGATGGTATAATTTGCCGAGTTACAGCGGGAGCACTTTGGGTTCGCGTTGCTGCTGGTCGGTTTGGGTACCACCATCGGAAGAATCCGTGAGGGCGGTCATCGTTGATACCCAGCTTATGTGCTCGCTTACTTTGGAGTATGACTTGCCTTCACCCGTAAGGACTTGTTCTGCTGTACCAGAACCAAGGATTTTGCATTCAACCCAAGCCTCCAGTTACAGACCAGATGATTTAACATGTTTCCCAATGACCATCAGAAAGTTCAGCGATATGTACAACCCGCCCATTCTGACGATCAGGAAGTCCTGGTATTCGTGAGCTTGTACAATGCATCTATTATTATATTTTATATTTGAATCAATTCTTCAAAATATGCATTTTTTATAAAAATAGCGGCCATCCTGGATTTCGTCTGCTAGGAGCAACACCGCAAGAGATACAGCTTGGCAAACAGTAAAAAATGGATTCAGCACAAAAACATTAGGAAAGCTTATTAGCCAACTCCAAAATGCCTGAGGATGACATATTGTCCATATATTCAACCAGTCTAAGCTATTCACTGTCTGTGTGTCATTTCTTTAGTCTTATGACTAAGTGAGTGAATTCCCGAAAGCTAAGGCATAAATACATTTTATTGCAGTATTTCCACTTATTTTAATTTCTATAAAATGCCGCACAAGGCAAATTTCAATTTAATTATTACAATTAAATACATTACATTGTGTAAACTATATTAATATAACTCTTTATGTTTAGAAACAATCTGTATTATATCACAAAATTTTGTACTATATGAAAGTTGGTATTTGAAATACATATTCAACTAAATGTTTCCTAAATCATGGCAATAGTAGAATATACACATAATGAAAATATTATTTTGTATATTTCTCTAATTTTAAAACTATATGTATTGAGTAGATAGATATTTTACCTGGAGTAGTATTATTACGTTTATAAATGATACAAAAACTCGAAGTCTTGTGCTACAGTAACACAGAGTCCTCTTCTATCATTGCATACAGTCATTCCTTATAATTATGCACTCTTTTTTGTTTTCTGGCTTGTGTATTTTGCACCTATTATAGTGTGACTTATTTGTAATATAATCTTCAACTATATTTCTAATTTTTAAAACTTTACTGGTATTTAGATGTTTTATATTTTTCTGGTATTTTAATGTATACTTACTTCTAAACCCAATTCAGTTCTCTAATGAAACCGTATAAACAACGGTGAAATAATAATTGAATACATTGCAGTAGCGCAAGACTTCGTGTTTTTGTTTTTACCAATTACTCATTGTATTGTTTATTTTATAATAGTATAATATATCATACAGTTTTTCTTAATTCATCGTTATATTTATGCATGATCTAATTTCAGTAATATATTATTTAATATTATGTATATTTAAAATATTGCTAATATTTTCTGATTTCTATTAAGTATCATAAGTTATTCCTAAGTTTATTTATATCCGGTTTATTGTTTTATGTATCTTGTGATCTTGTATCTAATGTGCTATAAATAGGATATATCATATTTATTATGATTCGTGTCATATCTGCTATTAAAAAATCATACGAATCCCTGAAAAGAATTATAACTATAGCAACTTGATTGGTATACGTAGAAATAGTTCAGAAAATATTTCCTCAAATTTGCAAAGTTCAATTTTCGTTAAAAATACACACAGTACACTTCTATTTGTTTTCTATGTTTATAAGTTATACATAGGTTATGTGGCATATGTATATATATATATACAAAATATTGGTTGGTTTGAACTCTGTGACATCGATTACTCTAATGAATGAATACGTCTACTCTATGCAAATTTGTAAACCAATTGGATATTGTTTTTATTATATTTATATAGGTTGTCTTTGTTTCCCATTTTGGTTATTTAGAAAATATATTTATTTTCCGAAATTATGAAGAAACACAATTTTATACTGTTTCACGTAATATCACTTTTATGTTTATGGCATATTATTCAAACTTCTTTATAATATATATTGAAAAGCTGCCGTTGATACGTAGTCAATCTTCCAGGATAGGTAATTTAATCTCCTCCCTCCCCTCCCTAGTTTGGGCCGGGTGTAGATAGCAGCAACAACCCACAGATATCCTCTTCTCTAGTTGCCGAGGGAATCGACATCGATGACTCAGGCACAGAAACAACAGCAACGAACCTGGGCTCTGTAGAGTCTATCGAGGACATCCAGCTGGTGGACCCTCAAGCCCTACACACCCTAGACACTCCTTCCACCTCTGGCACCACTACACACCCTCACGTGGCCAAAATGACCGCTATGCGAGTGGCTGCAACTCACAGCAGCGTCCTTGTCGTTAAGTCAACCGGTACCACTGCCACACCACCTACTACCAGCACAACAGGTAGGCGGCATTCTAGTGTTGTGAAGCCAGCATCAGCGCCCAAATTGGTTGTGGAACCAGCAGGATGCAAAAGTAAGAGTCATGGTTCTCCTAAAACCAACCGACTACGAGGGATGATGCTCTCTTACAAGCGGGATGTTCGGGCTCGGGAGTCTGGTGGATCCTCACATTTCCTGGGAGATCATCATACTCTCTTAGATCAGATCACAAGTGTCACCACAGCCAGGTTCGTATCTTGTTAGTTTTTCTGATTGTATCCAAAATATTTCACCTATTATATTTATAATTAAATTACAAAATGCCACAACCAAAAATCTTACCCAAATTTACCTCTGTAAACACTTTTAGGAAACTAGCATAGGAAGTTAGCTTATTTGCTGAAACCAGGAGCAACTCCAATGATTTAGGTGCCAAGCATATTATATAGAAATAGGAGTGAATCTAACTCATTTTTATAGGGCCAACTATTAATCAAGTACCATAAGGGGAACACATGTTTTCATAACTTATGGAACCAGATCATCTAACCAATTCCACGAATTTGCTCACCCGTTTCGATACTGCTTAACATTTATATTTCCAACAAAGTATGTATTCCTACTTAAAGTACGCATTATAGCAACTCTAATCCACTATTTATGGTTAAGCCTGATGTACCCTAACTCATTAGGTGGTATTTAGTTGAAGAGAAGCAGGCTTCTGTTTCTCCAACATGTCTTCTTGATAGAAGATATTAGTAACCAGATCGTCCTATATTTTCGTTTTTTAACTTTTAAACAATATGTATAATTGATTAAGTCTGCTGTTGTAAACTGAGAAACATTAAAATTAACCCTCACCAGTATAATAAAGTATAATAACATATTTCAACTCTCAACCTACCCTTGTGTAGTAAAATAGATATATTATATGTCAGTAATTTTATCTTTTATTTTTAGTTGCGCTGATGAAAAGGACTCAATGGCAGGACAGAATTACGAGATTTTATCCAAAAAAGACGTAATTATCTGTCATTTTCTAATTCTTTTAAAAAATGATAAATTGTTTTTTAAGATATTTGTATTAAGTTGAGCAGTATCGAGTATCACTCATCTTATCAATATTATGTTATGTTCTAATCATCTACTCTTTTACAGTTTACAGTAGATACACTTTTTTTACAAATTCTTATATTTTTTTACCCATTTTATTATGTTAATTGTTGACAATATTAAGCATTTAAGAAATTACTAAAAAGTACTGTGATTTTTGTTTAAAGGTCTTCAGTAACAATAAAAAAATTATGTAGAGTAAAACCTTTACAATATTTTCTACGGAATGGTCATTAAAACATGTTTATTTATGCATGAAAAGGTGGAATTCTATTGACATTAGCTACTGTTTATAGACTGCCCCGTGTCAACAGCAAACGAATATTTCCCCTCTGTCGCCAATGACAACGATGTCACGTGTCTTCCTGGATTCGGTCCCGCTTCCAGCACTTCCGCCACCAGTCACCCTTCCTTTCGCCTTGACTAGCCCTCCACCAATCCTTGACAAACCCACTGAAGATATTGTTGTCACTCTTAACGACAGTGAGGAGGATGAACCCATTTCAACGGTTGGAGCTGCTCTAGAGGACTTGAACAAACACGTTCGAGGGGCCTTCAGTATTCCGGGCTTAGACACCGAAGAAGCCATGGAAATGCCACAGTCTGCTGTGGAACCTTCACCCACTTCTCAAGTCAAGTATCAGGTTAGTTTGTAGCCATAGAATTTAAAACACGTTTAAATTAAATAAGTAAGTAATTTAAAAAAATTAGCGTAATTATTTTTTCATTCTTATAGGTAATTCTGGAAGGAATAAGAACTGGCGAAAAATTACAGTCAATCTGAAAAATACTTAACACTACATTGTAAAAGCGCTGAAGTATAGATTTTATATATAGAAGTTAAGTTTACTATAATTTTGGAAGGTAACATAAATAACTTCAATCTTAATTTCTGCTTCGAAATAAATTATATATTACTGATAATTTGTGATGAAAAACTTGTTTTAATGTAGATTCCTTATACATACATTTAAACTATATAATATGCTATCACAATGGCATGCCGTTATAGAGTGAAAGTTCACTAGTATATAAATAGATACAAACTATTACAAGATATATACGAAATCTTTTGGTATAAGGTTCAACTCTGAATGTTGTAAATTTTTCCAGTCCTACCTACATTAAGTCATACTAAGTTTTGCTTATACAGATATCTTTGTATCACGATGTCTTATATAGATCGTAAATAGCACTGCATTTACATTGCATATACTACTTCTAAGACTCAGTTCTTTACAATCCTCAATTATACAGTGTATTTAACATTCTATTTTTATGAATTTAAATTTCTGCAGTTTTTCTACATTAAGGTAGATAATAGGTAGACAAATAGATAGAATCTTAGGAATAGGGAACAGATAAACGAAAACAATATACAGAATACGTGCTTTTTAATAACAAATAGAAAAAGAGTTGCATGCAATTCATTGTAATGTGGGTAGTCATGGGAAAAATCAAGACATTTTTAAAATAGAAAAACTATTTTTCATTAATTTATATAAATGTTTTAATAACCAATTTGGTTCGTGTTGATAAGTCTTATAACTCCTGATAAAAGATATTAAGGAACAAACTGTTGGGGTACAGTTCCTTGTACATTTCTATGTTCGGGATATGACTTGTATTCTACAGTTTCATTTATTTATTTAAAAGCTCCTAAGAAGTGTTTATTTAAACATTCAACTTACAGTATCTGGAAACAGCTCTGTATAATGCTAAAAAACATAACTATCAGTAGAATTCACAAACGAATATTAGGAAACGAACTGTGTGGCTGAGATAGAGTATTGTATAAAGAACTATGAAAATAATAGACTGAACTTCTGAAGGAGAACCAGAATATTTCTAATTTAAAAAGAATATTTTTTGTTTACTGAAAACATTTTGTAATTATTTTATCTACAGAAGCAAATAGATAGAGTACAAAATTAAATCTGCAAGAATAATCATGAAGTGTTACAGAAGTACAAGAATTGAAAACTTTATTGAAGCAGACCTCGTACCATTCACTCATAAAAGAAAATCCTGGCAGCTACAGGATAGAGAAAGACACGAGGGATACAATTAATAAAAAAACACTATGGCTCTGGAACCAACCAAACCAAACACATAAAGAATAGAAATACGGATCTTATGGAAATGTAGGTTAATATGTATGTTCACGAAAAAATAGTATAATGATCTTTAAACTTCTGGGTCTTAGCTTGTTATTGCGCAATATGTTTCAAATTAGGACCACCGAGTGATAAATATGCAGAACGTCGACTCTAAGCTGGTTTCTGTGCAAAAGCATAATATATCATTATCAGGTTTTTGCACAATAAACACTGAATAACATTATAATTACAATTATATATTGAAGTATATTTAAGTAAGTAAAGTTAAATATGTGTATAAAGTATATTTTAATTATCTAATAATAATAATTTAAAGATACTCAATTATGAAAAGGTCACAAAAAGAGGAAAAGTTATGATAAATGAGAAAAGAAGACACGGAACGAGAGTTAGGTCATTTGGATGGAATGGAATTTCCCTTTCTTTTTAGCCGCGTGGCTAGCATATAAAATATAATAAATAAAGTTTTGTTTTTTAATAAATTATTTTAGATAAAGAAAGTCATAATATCACTTACACCCGTTTACTGTTTAAAACATAATTTTGATCAAAAATTATTTTGTTTATTTTGCATCTGTCAGTGTATTAACTGTCTTATTTTCATCAAAAGCGTATACATAAAAATGGTAAATATTAATAATTTTTGCAGTTTCGGTAGTATTAAAGCCGGCATTTTGCATTCATTGTATTGCGTTTATACAAAAAAATTAAACTCAAAATTGTTACAAAATTCTACGATATTATTGCACTGCTTCGAAAAAAATCCTAATTATAATTCAATCTATTTGCTTTATTGTTATATGCTCATGCAATCATTGTGTGTTCGCAGTCAATTGCAACATCTCGAAATTATTAAGGCCATTGCCAATTTTAATGATAAAAATCTTGCAACATTTCGGTAATCGATTGTTAACATTATCAAGCAGTCATTATCATTAATAATATTATTTATAAATTTTTATCATTAAAGATTTGTCCCAATTTTTCCTTAATATTATATTGTTTCAGTTAATACTCATACCTTTATGAAGTTCAGGATTAAATGAATGATTTAATACAGGTCTTGAACGATTTAAACGTGCGTTCAAAATTTATGTAAAAAATATAATTGTTAATGCATAGACATTAAATTTGAAAAACTACAACTTTCTGCAACGTACTACATTAAAATATAATCAATGTAACAGTCTAATCATCGATTATATTATATATTATAATCTTGTCATAAGTGTTTCAAGCGTGTTTTCGATGATAGACGAATTAACGCAATACTATACGCGTTTGATGGATATACATGAATTTTAAAATGAATAGGTATATTTTTGTAATATTATTGTAGCTGTAAGTTGCTATATGTAAAATATTTGTATTGTGCATGATGTACAATGTGACATACAACTATCAAATTACGCAATTAATAACACCAAAAGTTTATACGAATTTATAACTCGTACTGTGCTTTATTCTTAAATTACGTTTTTTATTAGCATTTTGTTTCACAAATGAATAAAGGATAAATGATTTCAACGACATTTGAAATACAATTGATAGAAACGTACTTGAAATTTGCCGTTCTTTTTCCCTTACATGTAAGTTATTCATAAAAATACACTATTTAAGTTTGTTGATGTTTCACCATGTTTAAGTTTTTAAATAGAATGAAAGTTTAAATATTTGTTTGCTAGTATATTTTAATATTTTTATTAAAAAATGTATTGTACATAGGTTTTCAGTTTTCATTTCAATTATCCCTTTTTAAATTTCGATAATGTAAATCGGTTTTGCTAACGGTATATAGTTTAATGGAACCAAATGACTCTTGATATGAAAGTGAATAGAATTTTACTTAAATGAAAACTTATTAATTTCGTCGATTTTTAAGAAATTTTTCCTTCCCCACCACTGTATTGTGATATTTTATTTATTTAGATATAACAAAAATTATAACTTCTCGCATGTCATAACAGTGTTGTTTGTAGTTTCCTGTTAATATTTTGTAAGTATTATACGGTTAATATCCAAATCTTTTTAAGTGGATCTATTTTAAGTGAATCTATTTTAAGAGGATCTATTTTAAGTAAATTACTTTTAAATTAAATAATCTATTTTGTTTCATTAAATCAATAACAGTTTTCGTCTATACTATTAAAGTAGTGTTGACGAGTTTTTTGTTGTTTCAAAATTTTTCTTAAAATGTCCCCCTCCCCATAAATCAAAGTTTTAGCTAATTATAAAGTAGTACATGAGATATTAATTTATTTGTCACGTAATATCTTGTGTGGAAAATATCGAATGACATGTTTCTATTTATTTTATTAATACAAGTGTTATTCGGATAGATAGCGTGATAATATGCATAAATGTTCATTATATTAGAATAATGGGGATTACTTAGCTTTTTTATTCATTTTATTATTGTTTGCCGAATTAATATTAATCTAATTATTTGTATTGTCCCTTTCTTTATAGATACAATGAAACGTGTTTGCTGGCCAAAACTGAAGAACACAAGTATATATTTTGAAAACCAGAGAAATATTGACTTGTAACCGACCGGTACCTATATCATAAAATAGATTTTATTTTGTTAATTCGTCACAGTTGTTTTATCGAAACACAAATATGTCTGTGTTTAGGACTACTCGTTAAGAAGTCTTATTAAACTTATTCGGTATTTCTAAAATTACTAAATAAATACCATCAATGCATATATTTTCCTCAATGCTACTTTAAAGTTGATCAATTGTTATTCAACAAAATAATAGTAAATTGAGCTTTTTATAATGTATTTTTGTAACTCTTTAAAAACTGCAAATATCATTAAAAATGTTCCTTCTAGTTATTATTTTTAGACACTACATAATATTGTATTTATATGTTACTCCTTGAAATTCTGCAATCAGCCCAAATCTATAAATTACAAATAAATGCAGTATTATAATCTTATCTTGCAAAAAGATTTCCAAAAAAGAGTTAAGAAGAACTAAACCACAGCACAGAAATATATCATTTGCTAAAGTAACCGATATATTTTAAAGTGTAATCGAATAGGTAAAAAGCTTGCCTTACCGCATACTGAGGTTTTATTTTTATAACTATGTTTGAATTACCAAACAAATATATAGAAGTCAAAAGTTACTCACTCTAAATCCATAAAATTATATTAAGAGCATGCATATAAAAAAGCTCCATTTGCCGGTATATTCTATCGCCTTCTAAAGGCTTGTTACACAATGTAAATATAGTATATTAACAATTTGTATGTTTGTACTTTGTTGAAATGTTTTAAATTACTTTCCAATATTTAGCTTTACTGTTTCTATTAATTCATTTTAATGTAATCTTTAGTTTAGTTCACTTATTTAATATAATTTACTTTAATTATGATCCAAATTTGACTATTTTCAATAATATGCCCACTTCAAATTATTTTTTATTGTATTGCCTCTACATTTTATTATATCCTTTATTTAAAGATTAAATTATTGAAATTTTAATCTATAAAGTATCTTACCGTTGTATTTGTATATCATTGTTATTAATTATATGCTAACAATATTCAATTTATTAAAACCAATTATGTATTTTGTACCATGTATTGTTATGTTTTTCTATTGTAGTTTAATACTATGTATATATGTGTGTATAAATAACTGTATGCTCTCAAATATAACCTTTAAATTACAAACGATTTTTATAAACTCCCTTAATTGTACTGAACATATTTTATAATAAATAAAACTTACCAGGTTTTCAAATAGGCTTATCATAATCTATACTACTTATTGTACAGTAGGTAATAAATTCCATAAACAGTAAATTTTGTTTTTAGTAGTATGGGTTGGGTGAATGGTTATCTTTGTGAAAGCGATATTGTAATACATTTTTAAATGGAAATTAAAATTACATTAATCATTAATACAAATATTTATTCTATGCCTGCAAGTGTGAAAGTTATTTTTTATATTCATGATTTATTTCTATACTTTTTAATTAGTCTAAGAATTCTCCAAATTTTTGAGAATCGCTTATTTTATATTTAATTAAAAGCAAATTAAATTACTATATCTCTATATGTATATACACATGAATATAGGACATTGATGAACGTATTCAACTACCCACCAAATGCCCAACATCTTATGCAGGTACGTTGAAAATCTCACTCCATAATACTTTCAATTAGAATATACGTATTATTTTGACTTTATAAGTTATATATATATAAGTATAAATACCGAACGTTCGTATATTCCAAAATTAATTGTTTCCACATATATTTATTTCTAGCATTTGTAGAATTTTAAATAAAATTCGTAACTTCTTATTTATGTGCTTTTATGTTGTTTTTTAGTCGTATGTGATAATATGTACTTATAATTCAATTTATATTTTCAGCTTTATTGCCTGTTAGTGTTAGTAGTGACACAATGGTACAATCAACAGGTAATTTGAAATGTTTTCCTATATAACTAATTCATGTTTTCACTTTTTATCGATTACAAATATTTTATTATAGAAATAATATTAAGATATTTGGACGACAAAACCATAATGACATACTAATAATATAATTTGGGAAATATTTGTATGTAAATTTCTCCACAATTAAAAAATATTGTTCTTTGCCTTTTAATCAATAAGTGGGGTATTTTTACTTATAAGAAAATTATTACACAAAAAAACGTTTAGAATCAATATTTATATTATTATTAATTTTATTATTATACTATAATTAGTAGTATATTATGTTGATTTGAAAATGTCACAAACTAACATAATTGACGCACATTTTAACTTTCCAACTTTTCGTATTACTTATAATATTTATTTGACTAATAATAAATAGTTAAAAGTGATTGCTTTGAATTTATTTGGGATATGACTGTTTGAAGATAAAGTCAAGAATTTCTGTTATGGAATAATCTAATATTAAAATGTAAATGTTTAAGCCTTATTTATTTGTGTTAAAGATAATAAATTTTACTTTTAGAACAACCTTAGATAAAGTGTTTTATTTAGTTTCAGATAAAGTGTACCAAACATGCTATTATTGTACCACATTTTTACACTTTAATTATAATTCTTCTGACTATTCTTGAGTATATTTAAATTATAATTTAAGTATTTCGTTTACTTTAGCTTAATTAATAATACATTCTTATAACTATATATATATATGAATGTCTATACTGTAAATATTAAATATTGCTTTTTTAGTTAAAATAATGATTTTTTATTCAAAATGAAGCAATTCTTTTAATTTTTAAGTGTGTAACTCCAGTTATATTCTATATTTCAGTGACTGTGTGTAGATAATATATATTAAGCCTATAATGTTGTTGATACTTTTTGGTTCATTACTTCACTGATCTGTATGAGATTGTTCGATATTTTTAAATACATCACTTTCTAGTTGTTCATCAATCGACAATAAATATTTATTATAAGTTTTTAACTTCAACGCTTTCTAGTTAAGTTAGTGATCAATCAATAACAAAGATTAATTATAAATCTGTACATATTCGTAATTACTAGGAAAAGGGAATATTACAGTAAATCTGCGTAATATAATTTTATATGAATTAATAGTATTGGAATATTTCACGTAATATATTGACCAAAGTATAACAAGGAATACCATGAAAAAATTACCTGAAGGACTTCACTTTAGTATTGTATCTGCAACAAATTTTAAGAAAAATAAAACTCAATATGTGCATTCAGTTCAATTATGGATTTTAGATTTAAAATTGTGTTGTGTAACTGGACCTTACAACTATAATTCACTGACCTCCATAAATCTGTTTATAGTTAACCAAATTAGTTATTTCATACATTACTAATATATCATTATAATATCATTAATTTTTTCTTCTATTTGTTTTAATTGTTATAGACTCCAGATCCATACTTTGGATATTAAAGAATCCATGTTGTGTTTAAGTGACAGAAAAAATGTAAAATTAATTGTATTTGCATTCCAATAAAATGCGTAAAATCTATTGACTATAAGAAATAACATTTCAATGCCTTGTTTTTAACACTGCACTAGTTAACAATAATCGAAATAAATTGCCTATTTATCAACTAAATAAGTAAATAGATTTAATGAATGTACATTTTATCTGTATAAGTAGAGTTACTTACTATATTCTTTATGAAAACTATTTACACACTAATTTATAAAATACAATGTTAGTAACCCTAGTCGAGAAAGATGTTCTTTGAGTCTAGTTCAACTACATAATCGTTCATCGCGAATAATTGTTTCCATCATACCAAAAGCTAAACTATAGATTATTTCCAATCATTAGCAAAATATACCATAGTCACTATAAAAATCATCCACTGGCTTTAATCACCTCACCCATTGTTTCTCTTAAATAAATTAATATTTTTGACATATATTATATAGGTATATCTTCTAACATATATGTTTTTCTGAATATTTCTTGACTGTATATTTCATCGGGTATTATGTTATATTATAGTATTTTATTTGTTATATATTTTGGTTATCTAGCTGGAACCGGGTCTACCAATAATAATAGGCGATCATCTATTATCAATTTTAAACTAAGCTTTAAAATACAAATTAATAATCTGTACAACTATAATGTAGTCCTTCTATTAAACATAATTTTCAAGAGTCTGGAAATTTATTTTATATAGATATCATAAGACACAGTAATATGTACTTGGTAAATTAAATGTCAAATTGTTGTCTCATTCTGAACGTTTTTTGTTTTTTTTATTCATGACTTAACTATTAACTCTATTTAGTAAATAGTCAGTATAATTTTATTATACTTTTAGAAATGTCGTATACTATAATCATGTTATCTTACATTATTATTTTACATAATATAATAAAAATAACAAAAACATCTTTAATAATTTTATTATTGTCTTGAATTTTTTTTAAATAATAATAAAATCATAATATTTCAATTAACGATCATTTAAAACATGTCAAAGTCAAATTATGTAAAAAGAATTGATTGTATTTGTGATATCACAATTTTACCTGCATTCCTTACTTAAGTTCAGGTTTGTTTGAAAAACACTCAAACTATAATATTTTAATTACAAATTCGTTATTATTATGTAGATATTTGTCACTGAAATTTTGATATATTAAATACCCACCAATCTTAGATGACAACGATTTAGAAGGAATTCAGAGAGACTGGAAAGGTCAACGTGTATTTGTGGTTGACGCTGATGAAAATGAAATGGCGGCTGAAGTTAAGGTAAATTCATATTTGTATACGTAACAAACAAAGAATTAGTCGTAGATTATATTTTTCATTAGGCATACTCTTCTAACCTTTTAATGTGTGTATTTAGAAATCTATTTTGTGCAATGTATTAAAAGCATAGCGTTTTCCCAAAGTCAATATGGAGTTTATTAAATTACCCTATACATTGATATTAAATTCATGTGGTGTTTGCTGAGTTCTCGTGTACATATATATATTATTATGCAAAATATTGCTATTTTTTATACCTATTATGCATAATATCTAATTAGAGACAATATGATATTGAATTATGAATTGTAGTTGTTTCAATTTACAATTATTTTATAATCCAAGTCTTATTGTTTTATACCTACATACAGTTTGGTTCACTCTATGGTTTGGTTAGTGTATTATATGTATATTCTATAATTACACAAATACCAGCGCTAAATAGGTGCTATTGGTAAAGATAAGATAACATTAACGGAAATGACAGAATTTGATTATTGTCACGATATTACTTTATTCTCTATATTGTATTGTCATAATTTTCTTCAAAGTTAGATAACCATATTATGTTATTACTTATCGAAGAGATTTAAACACTTCATTGTAGTCAGTAAGTTTGCCCTATTGCAGGTCATCATAAAATTAAGTATTGTTGTTATTGTATACTTAATATTTCGTCTATAGTGTTGGTGTACCTCACTTAAAGTGCGCTTGGAGATTTTGCACATTATGATGATCATTATATGTATTAGAGCAAGAACAAGAGCAGTACTAGACTAAGTATTCGTATCTGTTTATATCTAATTACTCACAATAGCAAATTACATATTACATAAATAATAACAATACTAGTATGAATTGGAGTAGGAGTCTATTTGATTTTAATTAAGTCCTTATTATTGGTATAAATTATATTAAGTCAACTTGACTATTCGTACTTCAATAGGGTAAACTATTGGATACTTATATCCGGCTTCGTCAACAGACTAGGATTTGTGAACAACTCATGTCATATTGTTATAAAAGAAATTAGTGTTCTACAATAAAATATTATCTATTAATAATTTAAGATGCTATATTGATACACAATCTTTTGTTTAAGGATATTCATTTTTACACAGTTGTATAAATGCACATTGTATACTACAATATATAGTAGCATACATATTTTAGATCAATTGTACAATCAACATGTTTAAATTATTAGGTCGATTTCATTATACATTTTGTTAATATTATTTCATTTACTTTAAATTACAGTATGAGCTCAAACTTTGGGATGTTTTTGACTATAAAATGCACATTAGTTTTAGTGATACTTATAAACTTTTCTTCGTAATTGTGTGAGAGTAATTTTTATTTTATATTTTTATTATTATATTTATTATAGCTAAAGTTAATGGAAGTTCTTCAAGAAATATTAAGAAATTGGCATTTTATTTATAAGTATTATTTAGTATGCCTGTATATTATTACTTTATACTGAAACCTATGGTGGTATAATGCATTCCAAGATATATGAATATTTTATAATGAAACGAAGTTGTCCTAGATACGAGTAAGAGTAATAATATACCTTATACTATGTTTTGTAAAGCTCTGAAAATACATTTAAACTACTACCCAAATAGTAACGCATAATCAAATGAATTCATTCCAACGAGGACTTAATAAATAATTCGAAATAGAATTTACTATGATTGATAAATAGATCCATCAATAAAGAAAATATACCAACAATACTTTTAAATGGAGAACCTCACGGAAACGGTTTTTTCATAAGTAGGTATATATATATACATAAGTAAGTTTATATTATATATAATTTCAGGTTATATATAGTATAAATTGTATACTATATATTTTGAGTTACTTTCGAGTAAAAATCGAGCAACTTGATTTATTTTTAACCATTATAAGCAACCAGAGCTGTTTTTTATCAAATATATATGTATGATATTGTATTTTTTAGCTATTTTTTGTGTTTAACATAGTTACGTGTTTTGTTTATCATATTGATTAAACTGCTGTTAGGCTGAAAACAGGTTATCTATTTTATAATAGATATCCTTTCTAATACTTAAAAAGTTTTGTTGCATAGATAAGCTAAATCCTATTGTCACGGCCAGAGAAATTAACAAAACGCTTCAAATCCTGCATATGTAGATCGAAAGAGCATCGAAAAATGAATTTCAGATATATATTATTATATACATATATCTGTATCAGTATATGTATATGTATATGTATATCTCATTAATTAAGATATTATGACTCATTGTTATATATTATTACCTTTGTACTTTTTCTAATCTCTATATTAATATTCCTGTTTAATGTTTACAAATATGTAGGACGATATTCTTGGAATTGAGCTATCAAGTACCTGTCTATTTTTTTCTGTATTGATTCATAAAGTTAATAATGTCTGGTTATAGACATGATAATGTATATTTAGTTGAAAAATAGTTATTTTGGTGAAGTACTTATATTGAACTAACTGTCCCAGACTTTATATCAATCGTTAACTTGGCACTTATTGTATTTTGTGAACATTTATTTAAAAATTCCGTTGTAATATCTACTATAGTTTGTCTCTTACTCAAGTATTTCTAGATAACGTTATTAAAGTAGTTATGAATATAATCAATCTCTTCAATAAAATTATAAGAGTAGTAATTGAACAGTTACATCCAGATCATAAGTTATTACCCTCATTTCTCCTTAAAATTTAAATTTCATTTTTTTATTTGAATTGTGCTCTACATGTGCTTTATTCTAATGTGTTTTACAAACAGCGCTCGAACTTACTTTTTTGGAATTGAAGCAGACTTACTACTCATTTGGCTACAGCCCATATATTTTTTTAATCGAGTAACCAATCTATAGTTATTAGTTCAACTATAGATTCAATTAAGCAAGTATTATTTAAAAAATTACCTTAAAATAATAAATTGCCAATTTTATTCTATTTATTAAATTGTAGAAATTCTAAGCAACAGAAACGTTTAAAACATTGAAACCGCATAAATTTTGAACTATAATGTTATAATGCATATTTTCTTACATAATCTAGCATTACTATTTTATAATAATATTCATGCATTCCACTTAGGATAAATTGTTAAAGCAATCAAGCGGTTTTAACCCCTAGACAATTAGAACAGAGATAATTAAATCAAATGGAAAGAAAATTAATAAAGTCAAGAAAGGGTAATTATATGACAGTGACTGACAAAATATAAGATACACTAAAGGGACATAAATGTTGATATTCTTATACTTATAAAATATTAAAATGTTTATCATAGCAAGCGCTAAATTAATGCTATAAAATGTGCTCAGTAGTAATACAGAAGGTGTCGATCTGGGGTACGATTCATCACTACAGATTTATTATATGAGTACCCCACAATTTTGTAAAATGGGTCGCCCCCTCTCCTCCAATCGCTATCGAAGAGTTGCCTGAATTGCACCGAAACTGCCGTAGTTCGAAAAAATAAAAAATTACCATGTACTAACTGAGGGTGTGGTGATATTCTAAAAGGAGGCCGCCTCCGACGATCTCTGCCTATCTAATATATTTGTTGGGTTACAATTACTGGGATGTTGTATATGACTGTGATAAGATAAATTAATGTTTTACCGTGTATTGAAGCACGGCAGCATCCCCGAATCTAATTCGGCCTCGGCTCAGCTTAATAGCAGAACAGGGACAATATAAAAGGATATATGAAATGACATCACTAATGCTCAAGTTTTATTTCAGCTTTCACAACTGTGGTAGTAAGATTTCCTATTTATATTTTTATCAAATATTCATGTTTTATCTATAAACTTAATTTTTTTAATGTCCTCTTTTAACCCTATTTTTTCCTTGGGAAATATGGAATGACAACGCTTAATTGTTAATCATAAATAAAGCATTTAGATAATATTGAACCACTGAGTAGGTCGACTAATTTTCAATAATTATCAACTAGTGGAATATCTGAATAGATAGAAGGATAGTCAGTATCAGGATGGCGAATAATATGAGTGCCATAGTCACCGATCAGTTTTTCTTGCTAAGAACAGTACCAAGTTGATCGATGAATGGATCGAAACAGTGGCGACGCCAAGGGGTGACCAGACCCCCTGGCGATCTTCAGATACTGTAGGCCCCTCTGATTTTCGAAGCTGGCGTCGTCATTGGATCGATAATGAATTCAGGCATTATGTAGTGAGAGGGAACGAGGAGGCAACCGTTCACTTATTCAACAGAATGCAAAATGAGCTTGGATTTTAGAAATAAAACAATATATACCTACCACTATAAAGTAAAACAAATATCTAAGGCTATAATAGATGCACGCGTTATTTCTACCCTGTTTCTAGTCTGTTATTAAGCTGAGGCCATACTCGATTTTGATCAAAGGAAAGAGGATGACCACAGATTTCTATTTGTAAGCATATAAAGTCTATAGAGATGCCTCGTTTTACAAATGGAGAAAGTACTCATGATATAATAAGGCGTGGTGAGGAATCAAGCGTCAGACCATAGAAGTGAAACAGCAAGCCAAAATTATGTGCAACTTCGTAGGTGCAGGAGTAAGAGCAAAATCACGTGACTCCATAAGAAAGCAACTACAATAAGCTAGTTTAAATTCGATAATAGCTATGGGTATTTTTGTGTACATATTTGAAAAACGTAGATCTTTAACTTTCGGATAATATAAAATTGTCTTAAAGTTATTAATTTTTAGATAAAAAATCTATATCGTAATCATGATACATTCGTCTAACTTTTGCATATAAAACGCTTTAGTTTATAAATAGCTTTGGAATTTCTCCGTCTATAGGTGATCCACACTTACAGGCTAAATTTCGTTTAGTCATCATATACACCAGGATCCCAGATTGTCTAAAATATGGTCAAAATATTTGGTGCAAAAGGTTTGGTACTTTTATCAAGTAATGTGATCCATGGGATGGTCAAATATGTAAGTCCTAAGTTGCAGAAATTGTACATTAATTTTTTATAAGCATTTTAGTGTTTTTCCATAGTTAATAATAAAATAAATGTTTATGGTTTTCACCCAATTTTCATGAACATGCACATTTTAAAGAAAATAAAGATGTTATTCATATTATTGAATAAATTGATGCATATCATTTTGTTCATCTAAATGTTTTCTGCATATTACAATCAAAATAAGATTGAAACATATTAATTTCTAGAAACATATTAATATTAGTACTAAAGCCTATTTTAGGCATATTTTAGCTTGAGAACTAATATTCAAATATTTCTAGAAAATAATTAGTATGACTTATCCATCTAATTTTGCTTGTATATGGAGAAAACGCTTAGATAAACAAAATTATATGCATCAATTTATTCAAAAATGTGAATTAAATATAAATATATTTTTAATGTGCATTTTCATGAAAAATTGGGTGAAAACACTAAAATGCTCCTAAAAAATAATATACAATTTCTTAACTTAAGACTCACATATCTGATCATTCCATGGATCATATTACTTGATAAAAATATCAAACTTTTTGCACCAAATAGCTGTGTCACTTAAAGAAATAAGTCAATTCTGTAATCTAAAAGATTGTCGTTCTCCATTTTAAATTCGATTACCAGTTAATTTTATCCATTTTTACAATGTACTATATATTTTACTATGTAGCATTTATGATATTATCTTGATTAAATATAGTCTAGAAACTGCTGTAACTATGTTATTGTTGGAAATTGTCTAAGTATTCTTAACTTTGTTACGGAATCGAATATAAAATTATATTTTAATTGTTTTCTGAAATATTTCTCTGACGACGTTTTATATGGTAAATAACATTAATTCTATTTAAATAATAATGAAACCTATAAGCATAATTTTGCAGGTTTTTTATATATTATTCCAGACTATGTTAGAAGCTAGTCATATTTTCTAATTTTTTAATCATTTATATTATTTTTGTAATTATTAATTTGTGCAATATATTGTGAAACTTATTGATATTTGTTTATTAAATACTTTGCATGATTAACAAATCTCAAATATCTCTTGATACGAATAATATACTGTACTGTATATAGACTTCATATAGACTGTAGACTTCATAATAATATATATTTAGTATAATATTATATAGACTTTTTGCAAAATATAAACTTATTTATATTAGAATACGGTGTATTTTTAATGAAAAATTGGAGCCATAATTTCCGAATTTTGACATATAAATTAAATTGTATATATTATATTATAGCGTGTATAAGCAATATCGTTTTGTAACTAGTTAATATAAACAATTTTTACCATTTAACTACAAGTATGATTTCTATTGAATTGAATAACTGCTTCTAAAATGTTCTATCTAATGCAGGATAATGTGAAGATATAGTATTTCTTTAACGATTAAAGCATTACATTACTCAGAACTATTATTCTGCATTCTTTATAACCCTACTTTATTTATATAGTTATCGGTATTATCTAATTTTCAACTTCTAGTGCAACGATAATTTTATAAATATCTAGAACAATACCCTATTTTATACGTGTAGAAATTTGTAAATACAAAATATTTCGTTGATAATAGATGTATTTTAACTTTTTGCCGACAGTATATACGCAGTATTTTTTTAATTAATTGTTGAATACGTGAACGACCAAGCAAGATTGGCTTAATCTGCATATTTAAAGCATTCTATTAGATTGTTGTGCGCTCATATACCTATTTATCACAAATAGATATAACGTTGTTTTTACAGTGCATTGTAACAGTATGAATTAGATCGATAGTTTCTAAGAAATCTATTTTTAGGCATCTGGGTAACCCATATATATTATTACATGCTTACGATTCATATACGCTATTTTAGGAATTGACAGACTCATTATTCCTAAAAATGGCGTATACATAAGCATTATGGTCTTATTATAGATGTTATTCATTTAGTTTGAGTATTAAGTTGGGTTTTCCAGAACAGCAGTCATTGCTATGTTTTGTTTTTTAAAATTTTGTAAAAATAGAAGATCTGCGCTTTATTTAGAAAATGCACACTAACGTTTGTATGTGTGTACTTAAATTGTGTGTCCCTTTGTTAACTTAAAATTGTTTTACTATTTTGGATATAATTTTGTGTGTTACAATTTTTATATAAAAAGTATTTATTTATAAATTGGTTAATATAAAACATATTAAATAGTGTCGCGTCCTTTCATATTACATGGTCTATAGCTAATTATACTTATCTATTGTGTTCCTATATAGGGATATCGAAATAGAACATTAATCTGTTAAAACAAAAAAACTTTTGTTAATTTAAACATATAAAAGTTAACTTTAAAAAGAGATACACATATTTAGTTTTGTTATATTTTATATGTACACATTACTTAAATTTAATGTTTATTTCTGTACAAAAATCTTTAACTAATTTTTCTTGTTTAATTTAATTAAGGTAAAAATTAACACTTTATAATACGTTATACATTAATAATAATTAATAATAGTCCCTTTTTCACAATTCACTACACGATGTTATTGTTAGTATACTACTGTTTTATATTTAATTATATTATATTTTATGTCCGAAGACATATTCTTTTGTGCAAATTTTAATTTTTCGAATTGATTCGATGATATGCAACTTTGGGTAGCTTTATAAACCTGTAACTTTTTTAATTATACAAAATACTCCTATCAACCGAAACATCAAAGAGCTTAAAACCCGTCCCTCATTTTTAACGATTTCATCTTTTTTACCCCTATAGGTTTAGCCATTTAGTCTATATTATTATAGGAAAAAAGTTAATATTCAAAACATTTGTTTTCAGGAAATTTTCAAAATCTTTTCAATTATAAATGAATCGTCCGATTTAGCTCAAATTTGGCTCAAATAATCCTGGAACCCCTCGAAAATCGTATGTCAAATTTAGCTTAATCAAATATTATCATGTTCATTGTTAATGGGCACTTTTTGGCTATATATGGAAATTTTTTTAAATAAAATATAAAAAAAAAATTTTGGACATTTTCACATGGTACAACTTTTGTGTTAATACGATTATTATAGTTTGCGTGTGCGATTAGAAATCATAAGGTATTTATTAAATTAAAGTAGATTGAATAATAAATACATATATATTTAAGGCTTTACTAGTTTATTATTGCCAATCCTCTACCAGATATTGAACTTCCAAAGAACTCCTGTCAGTGATAAAATAGTAACTCCACCAACCATTTATGTGTTGATTGTTTATGCAGTGCAGCCTTTGAAAAGGTAAAATAAATTTAATTTTATACATAAATAACCTTGCAATTTTTGATGACTAGTATCACGAAGTATAAATAAAAATAGCTATACAAGTTAGATTACGTACCAATCATAAAAATATATACGAATGTAACTAATATCAAATATAAGATATATTTATCGTTAAAAAACACCAAATAAAAATCATTAAATAGGTTACCCTTAAACAATTACTATATTGAATTATAAAAATAATTAAATTTCAAATCATTTTAAACTAAATTCATGTAATTGTGTCAGACTTCCTCCTTTGAATACAATTCACACAATAAAGTGAAATTGCTTCAAATAATGTAAATTTCTGTCAAACAATGAAGAGCAATAAACAATAGTCGAAAGAAACGCAGTAGTAATCCAATAACTTGGTAATGCTCTCGACTAAAAGTGGTTTTTGATGAAATAGAATAATGTCCATATTTGCCTAAATCACATACAAATGATGACACAGGTCGAAACCATAAAAATATATGTAAACTGCTCATAAATTTTAATATATATATTTCTTATTATGTTAGATAAACGTTCGGTAAATATTTTGATTAAATACATTGGTCAACATGTTTTACTATTCTATAAACATTATATGTAGTATTTTTGTGATAAACATACCTACTTGATATAGCTAATAATATCGAAATATTGCTTTATCTAGAAAAATATAAAATATTACTTCAATTTAGGTATTACAAACACCTTTTCTGGGTTTAAAGTTTTGTTAACTGCAAATAAAGGCGCAGTTCGACAAAGTTATCTAAATGCCCTGTTTGTTATAAATATTTTTGAAGAATTTTCAATTTTACGACATTCATTTGCTCCAAAAATGAAAATAATAATGTTATATGAATTCAGAATTTATTTAATTTGTAAGCTAGAAAATGATAGAAATAAATTATATATATATGACATTGGGAAAATGTATTATTATATTTGACTAAAATTAAGTTAGCATAATGTATTATGAAACTTTCAATGAAGGAATGAAATAATCGAAGAGTTACTAATAAATTAAACAAATAATAATAAACACACTAGGAAAATTGTAAAAACCGTAATTGTTGTAGGAATATTGCATAACAACTCTTTACAAGCTACTTACATTGCTATTTGTATTTTATAATATATGTACATTTTTATATTTTGCGATCATATTTATATGTAATTAAAAGTCAAATTATGATGTATTGGTTTCTGTTTTGAGTTTTTCAAGTTTTCAAGGTTATTTTGAATTATAGTAATTTAAATAGCTTTTAATGAGTTATAGATTTTAACTTACATCTAAAGCGCAATGATTATTATATGTTTGTTAAATTTTAATTCTATGTGTCTCATTGAAACGATTTTTTTAAATAAAATATTAATATATGTTTTTGTTATTGCTATTGAACTTTTTTTATGTTTTGTTATCGTTTCCATAATTTTCGAATTTTTAATTATAAAAATCGAACGTATTATTCGCCTTCAGTATAATTAGCAGTTTATGTTTCCTTCTATACACTTCAAAGTTAGTTTAGAAAATGGATTTATATAACTGTAAAATATAATATCAGTTTAATTGTACTTACGATTATGCTTAGATTGGAAATATATATTTTTTGCTCTATTTCATATAGCAAATAGACTCTTTATGTCTTTATTCCCGTGGCAGCTTTCTTTATATATTTAAATCAGCAGACATAATTTATTAAACATGTTAATTCAATTTCTTTATTGTAGTATATGTAATATTATTTGTCATCAACTTATTTTATGATCACACCCACCAGAAGATTACATCTCATTAGATTACATACATATAAAATAAAGTTAATCTTAAAAAAAGAGAGATGGCATGTTATTTTCCAGTACGTCTTTGTAACGTTACCTCTAAGTCAGATAAGGACTATTTCCAGAAAAGACTCCCTGGGTATATCTATCTTTCCACCAAAGAAATGGATTAGTCATATGATGAAGCTCATAGGGCCCCCTAGGATACTTAAGGGGGAAAATTAAGTATCTGTCTGGCATTAGTGGAAATTTAAACATAAAACATATTTTTATTTTTTCAAACTTACAATACATATAATCTGATCTCCCGTAGTTTAATTTTTATATTAAGATGATTGTGTAGCAATATATATAACCAAATATCATGTAATTTTTACACCTTAAAAAATTGTAATGTTATAAGAAAAAATTTGAAAATTTATAAACTATAATATTATAAAATAAACATGTATAGTAATTTATGTTTGAAGGGTCATTAAATAATTATTCTACTAAGAATTGAATAACTGATCTTAAATGATGTTTCGGGCGTTACATTTCCATCAACAATTTCCCTTAAATTTGGCAGTCTAATACTATTAACTGTTAATAGTTTATAGTTTATAGGCAAATTTTTATATTTAAATATAATTTTGAATGATAAAATACTTTTGTTTATAGTTAAATACATATTGAAGTTCATTTTTTACAATTATACAACTTTGAAATTTAATAATAATTTTCCCTTAACAATTTTGTAACGTCCGCGACATTATATTTTGAACTGTACTTTGATAAATATAATCTGAAAATTAGTAAAAATGTATGTATTGTATTAATGTTCCATAATGCAAAAGTAATATTTCAAAACATTCTAATGACTTTGCTATATGCAATTATATTTTTCCGTCAACAATTGTAACGTCCGCAACAACATTATTCAAATTTAATGAGTTATACTTGCCCCTCTACTTAGAGACATCAATAATATAAAATATGTGCCGGATATTGCATATTAATAGCATAGACAAGAAACACTATTAATAGACAATTTAATAACCTTTAGAAAGTCATTTAATAATTGAAAGTAAGTATTTTGTTTGGGTTAATACGTTTGTACTTTAAAAGTGGATAATCCAATTTTTTTTGTAGAGCTGTAAAAAGGTTTATAAATATGTAATTTCTCGTAATCTGAAGCTAATTTTCAAGAATGCCCTAGTAGATAAATATGTGTGACATTATCTGTAACACAAAATAGAAAGTTAAAAGTGTTGTATATATTAAAAATTATTATTTTAAAACATTTGTTTAAATATTTTACTGTATAAAAAATCATAGTTTCATAGTCTCTGTTGCGGACTTTACATTCAAGACAGCTTTGTAGTTATATATATTATATATTTCATGCTGTGACATTCCTATTAATTGTCATCGTAAGCAGAACATATAATTAGGATATTATTTACTT